>CAUEHQ010000262.1:0-84948 GCA_958510825.1 Brachypterus glaber | reverse complement strand
AAAGACCGGACTTAAAACGTATTTAAACAGACTTGGGCGGGCATGGGACACATTTGTGCAGACTTATACATATTTTCAAGTTTAGACGTACTTGTGCTGACTTAAGCGGATGTGTTTAGCTGATATACATTGACGAATTTGTGCTGACATGAGCAGATTTAAATTAAATCCTAAAATGCCGGTAGAAATCATTATCGTCAATTTCGGACTTGTGCAGGTTTAAATTAAATCTGAAATTGAGGGTCTAAAACGCTGTGACGGGTGAAAGCCGACTTGGTGGGTATGAAACATACTAAACCGGATTTGATTTTATACCCGCACGGACTCGCACAGACCCGTACATTTTCAGCAGGGTAATAAGAGACTTTTGAAAGGCTGTACTGTAACGGTATCATGTTCCAAATGGTCACTTATTATGTAATACATTCTTATTGCTTTCCTTGTATATACGAAAGGGTGTATGGTAGGGTGGTCGCGAAAATTCAAATTGAATATACGAATGCTACCCACACAAAAATGTGTTGCTCCCATTTTAGGAGCTTCTTTAATTTTACACTTATAAATTAGCATATTTTGAAATCTTAAACTGTTATCAACTATAATTGTTGTCTAATTTGTGTCTATTGCCAATGTAAATTTAAGGTGAATCACAAGTCGTTTAGAGTTGGCACAAGAACCTTAAACTTCAAATATTCCATAATTTTAATAGCTTTTTTATCCATTTTCTACCCTTGTATCCACAAGGTGTAAAAATGTTAACGGGCCCTAGTCTGAAATTGTAGACCTATACATGTATCCCTGATAGCACAAGAAATTTCTAAGAAGATCCTTAAAACAAATAGCCGAAAGGAGAGCATGCTTCTTAGAAGCAGAACTATTTTGCTCAGGATATTCTAAGAACGATTAAAGAAATGCAAAGGATACCGTTTTAATTGTGCTGGGACCTTCTAAGAAGCTTCTTATAAGTCCCTGCATCAAATAAGAAGGTTTTAAGAAGCATGTTAAGAATGTTCTTAGAAGTACATTTAAGTAATAATTTAGAAGTAACTAAGAAGATTCTTAGAAGAATTTTAGCTGATGATAAGGTTACCCTGTGCAGTTTCTTAAAATATGCATATAGAAATAACTAAGAACATTCTTAGAAGGTTTTTAGCTAATGATAAGGTTACCCTTTTCAGTTTGTCAAAATATGCATATCCACTGATTTAGAAATAACTAGCAAAATAAAATACTGCTCATCCTAAAGGCCACAAAAATCCATCCCGCTATTTTAAGTAGCGAGATAGATTTCAGTAGGCTTAAAAATGAGTAGTATTTTATATTTCCTATTTTTATGTCCAAGAAAATATTTTGACTTCCAAAATGTTGGTTTTAGGCATACAAAAGCAAGATTTTGAAAAATGGCTAAAGTAGGGGTAATTATGATCAGGGCCAGAGAGACCCCCGGGGAACCTTTTTAGCGGGTACCACATTTTTGCAAAAATAAAAGTTTTCGCCACTGAAAAAAAAAATCTATACCCCTGGCATAATTTTTTTTCCGGGCCCCTACTATCGACGCCGGGCCCTCCTCGGAGGCCCGAGCCCCGGGAAATCTACCCCTCCTTGAATCTGGGCATGATTATGATACAAGAATAAAAAAAGTTTCGTTGGTGTATTTGTGTATTTGTTGTTAATAAAGCCTGGGCAGTTAAAATACACAACTTCCCTTCTTAATACATTTTCTGATTGCTATTTGATATAAAATGTTCTATTTGACACCTTTTCTAGTTCCTGTTTATAACAAGTACAGTCTCTATCAAGGCCACTATAATTTACATCTATCTGAATATTAAATTTTTCTTTTGCTCATGTACAAAAACTGTGTAAATTTCCTTTACCTTCTTTCGATTTGTGGTTAAAACCAGCACATTTAAAGCACCTATTAACATTCAGATATTCATAAATATTGCACCTTCTCCAACCTAAATTTATTTTTTTCTATCTTCATTATTTTATTATATGTTTCTGCCTCAGCTACTAAAATAATACTTGCTGGCTTTTTTTTTTATTTTGAACATATTTTGTTATAATTTTAATATTTTTTACATCTTCACCTAGGTTATTTTGTTCACCGATAGTTTTAATCACCTCTTCGTTACTGAAATGTATATAGTTTTGTTGCCCTGATTTGCATTTTTTGGCTTAATTAAAATAAATTCCTTATTCTTACTTGCAACTTCAGCGAAAGACTTATTTTGTATTTTTGAAGCACAAAAATTATGTTCGATTATGTTGTAAAACTATTTTTTTGAAATAGTATCATTTTGCTCACCTATTTTTACGATACATATAGATAACATTTTTTTTTAATTCACTTATTTCATGTAATAAATCCATTTTATTGCAAGCAGTACATGATATAACATAACCTCACTTTTTGTCAGAGGCAAATTCAACTGCACTAAAACTAACTGGTAGAGTTTGTTCTACATTTTTAATTTATACTTTAATTTAAAGTCTTTAAATAAACTTTGATAAAATAAATGTATATTTTTCTTGAAGAAAAATTCTTAACCCGGCGTCTGACAGGTGGATTAGTTTTACAAGTAACGACAGGTGGGGTATAATAAACCCCAACAATAAATGGGACCGTTTTTGCTTTATTTAATAAATTTTATATAAAATGTAGTAAAATATTCGAGTTATACAATATATTAACCTAAAAATAATTTTAAAAATCTTAAATACATATATATATTTATTTTTAATCGGTTAACAAAAATAAATCAAATTTAAAAAACAAAAAATAGGAAACCTTTTTGTTTCCTATTAACTAAAAAAAATAACGTTTAAAATTGCCAAACAAAGATCTACATGAATAACATAAATTATAAACTTTTAAATATTATAGGTAGGGTTCAAAATAAATTACTTTAAGTAATCGTAATATGACTGAAAAATACAGGAGAAACAGGAAGATAATAGTCGAGGGGCGTTTCACCTTTACAATACATGTACGTTTTCATCGACAGTACTTTACATTACATTGACATTACCTTACATTACTTACAATACTGTACATTACCGTACATTACTTACATTATTCTACAGTACCTGACATTAATTGACATTACGACAGTACCTACATTATTAACATTATTTTTATTAATGCGCATGCTCTCCTACAATATTTACATTATTTCGTCTGCTCAGATCGCTCAAAGACCACGTGACACCTATAAAATTTCGGCAGTGTTGTTTACTTCTGGTGGTTTTAATATTATATTTAATCATTTTTGTGTACCTGATGTATAATGTGTAATGTAATAAAAAAAGTACGGAATTTAATATTATGTAGTAGTTTTCAAATGTCTGTCATGTAAGAAAACAAAAATGTATTTTTTTTTTAGTTTTTTTTTGCCGAGTTCCAAGAGTTTCATTCTTAGATTAAAATAGTACTTGTCAAGGCCTCCCTAGCCTTGGTTTAAGCCCCCTGGAGACGTATTCTTCAAAACCGGGGAGTAAAACTAACCTCAGACTCGTTCTATCAATCGTTCTACTCCCCGGTTTTGAAGAATAGGTCCCCTGAAATCTTTGTTGAGCTCCCCTGACCTGTTCGTCGATCCCCGAACCCATTAACTTTTAAACGAATTAAGATATCAACTTGAAAAACACCTAAATAACATAACCCAAATGTCATTTTAAAGCTTATAAAATTCTCTATTTAACCAAATATTTTTTTATTTTTTGGGAGCAATTTTTGTGGTTTTAAAATAGGTTTAAAAATGGGAAATTTTGTTAAAATTTCTTTAAAAAAATTAAACAATTTTTGAAAACTGGTTTATTTTATGTCAATTATACTTTTAAACTAATTTTAAATGATATTAATAAAATGTTGCAAAAAAAAATCGCATTTTTTAGTAAATATATTTAAAAAAATAAAACCTACAAAAACCTGGAAAAATATGATTTCCCTCAAAAAAAATTCTGTCTCTCAGTCGTGTTTATGCTCAAGTCCGGTTTATGCACCATTTATACCTGCCCAGACCCGTCATTTTCAGCAGGGAAGTAATAAAAATTCGCACATAGGGGTTTTGGGACTCATAGAAAACAATTTAATATTTTAAAAAATCTATCTCCACCCTTGTATTGATTTTTTTAAGCTTCTTGACGTTTTATATTTTGATCACAGTTTGCTAGCAAGCTAAGCATGCTTAATCAGAGTTCTAGGCTGGGATTGTTTTTGGAAAAATCAGATGGGGTAATGTATTGTATGTATGTAATGGGGTATTTAAAAAAAAATATTATATATATTTTATTATTTAAAAATATAATATACAGCCCGTTTGAAATTATACTAAACGGAGAAAACAAAGATCGAGGCTGACGTGTTTTTTTTTTTATAAAACACAGCGCATCGCATCCCACTACAATCACGTCAGACTTGATCTAATCGTTCTGTCTTTGTTTTCTCTGTCTCTCAAAAGGGGTCTATATTATATTATATATTTTTTTAGTTTTTTGGTTTAAATAAACCTAGGCCTAAAGGGAAAAGTATTATTTTGTTGACAGCACTATTGATATTTTTTTAATTAGCTGATAAAAGTTGGTACATAGGTGTTGGGACTTCTTGCAGGCAGATTTTTTTAATATTAAATTTGGTTTTAGGGAGTCGCAGTGTACCAAATTTTATCAGGTTAATTAAAAAAATGTAAATATGGGTGGTCCTATGGGTTATATGGATAAAGACAGAATTTAAAAAAGAATAAATTCATTTTGAGCGAGACGGAAAACCCCCAGGATCTAATTCTTATCGGGTTATTTAAAAAATATAAAAAAGGGGGCCTTAAGGGTTAGATACTTTTAAATATAAAATTTGTTTCTAGGGAGTCTAAAAACCCACAGATACCAATTTTTCCTAATATTAAACGAAAATATATGATTTCTTTAATTTTCCCCTATAAAAACTTTTTTTTCTTGACGAATTTGGATTCCTCATCAAAAATTATGTTAGAAAACATGTAAATAAAGTTGGGCATAAAAAAAGTTGAAATTTGTAAACTAGTGATATCCAAAGTTTTAGGTAAAATTCGGGTTGAGGTACGGGGGTAAAATGGGGTAATTTTTTTTTTCAAAACTATTTTTTTAATTAATTTTTCAGGCCTATAGGGGAAAGTAATATTTTGTTGGCAGCAGTATTTTTTACGTGTTAAAAATTTCAAGTTAATAATTTAATTTTTTTTATTTTTCGTTTTTCAAAAGAAAATTAAAAAAAAGTATTTTTTTTTGTTTTAATTTTTTTTTAAAGTATTATTATAAGATATATACTGGAATGCGTAGCATTACATATCTTCACGGCTTGTTTATTAATATATTTTTATACATATATTAACCTAAATTTATGTTAATCTTAACCTAACATCCTACATTACCTCGTACCAGTGGCGGACTGGCCGTAAGGCAGGGTCGTCAAAAGCCGACCGGGCCCCAGTACTAAACAGGCCCTCACACGGCCATTTGGTCTATTTTGGCTATACCGGGCCCTCGATTTTCCAATTTTTTATGGGTTTTGAGCCGTTTAGGGGCCTTTTTTAATATTTTTCCGACTGTGCCGTAAGAAGCCAGTCCGCGTCTGCCTCGTACATTATCCTACAGTACTTTACATTAAGTGGACATTACTTACATTACCGACATTATTTCAACAGTATTCTACAGTACTACATTTTTAGACATTATTTACATTATTTCGACATTACCTTACAGTACTACATTTTTCTTACATTATTTACATTATTCGTACAATATTGTAAATAATGTACATTATTTACAATACATGTACAAAAATAGGTCAGTGAAACGCCCCTCGATAATAGTATATTACGCACCGAGTACGCGAACCTAGTTTTCAGTGCAAGAGAGTGCTTATTTTTTTATGAGGCGCAGCCGAGTAAAAAATCTCTCGAAGTCCACCGAAATAGTTTGCGTCGAGGTCCGTATACTATTTTTTCTACGACCTAAACATCCAAAAGACGCAAAAATTGTCTTAAAATATTAATTTGTCAATTTAAGGTTATGTGTTTCACGTTTACTCATTTTCTGACAGCAGATGTAAAATCAACTAATTTTCACTTTTCAACCATTGTCATAGGCAATGGGTGGAAAATAGGCACTAACTACTAGCTAGGTTGTAGGAAAATAAATGTTACTTATTATGACACGTGGGGTGTCAGAAACCCCAGACGACTTCAAAAGGACGTGGCCTCTAATGCTTCAATATTCATACTGCCGTTCATGCTACACTGTGCAAAGTAAAAAGCGATTGAAAGGTACTGAGGCGCTGTCTTCGCTTGGCGCGAAAATAAAATAGTTACGGAGTAATATTTGGACTCTGGGGTTTGTGACACCCCACGTGTCAGACGCCGGGTTAAGAAACTACCACAATTCTTCTTCTTCTTCTTTTTCTAAAAAGATCTTTTTTTATTTTTTTTAAGATTTTTTTTTTATTTTTCATTTTTCGAACAACGAATTAAAAAAAAGTTAATTTTTTTAATTTTTTTTTTCGATTTTTTTTATTTTCTTTTTGAAAAAAAAATTCATATTTTTTGTCGAGTTTTTTGTCTTTCGATTTTTTTTTAACTGGATTCTTGACTGGATTTTTTAACATAGGCCCACTGAGGGCCGCCTACAGGGGAAGTATTCTATTGTTGGCAGTATAAAATATTATTTTGCGTATTAAATAGTTTGAACTTGCGTTATTTGGGAAAATGCAATATACCATCCACTGTGAAGTGCACTTACACTTTAGGCCCGGTTGTACAAACCTCGCTTAAATTTGAACCTAGCTCAACTGTCATGTGTTTCAGGGCCACTTGCACCAATGATGGTTTAACTTTAAACTTGGATTAAATTGACGGCCGACCAATCAGAACGCAGCATTTTTAACTTAAACTCGGTTTAGCTGAGATAATCCCAGACCAAAAGTTGGTGCAAGTGACCCTCAATGGTAAAGGAACTCCGCTCAAAGTTAAACCAGGTTTGTACAACCGGGCCTAAGTGTAATAAAATTCGTAGCATTACATATCTTCACGGCTTGTTTATTGTTTATTATAGGACTGCTGTCCTATATAATATAATATAATATAATATTATTAATTATATTATTTATTATAGGACTGTAGGTTACCTACAGTCCTAGGATTGTAGCTACAGTAGGTATAGTACTACTATTCTTAAAATATTCCCAGTAAAATATTTTAAGAATATGTCGTTAGGAATATTCTTAGAAATAGCTTTTTAAACATACTGTAATCATGCTTAGCATGTGCACTGAACCATTATTCTAAAAATATTCCCATTAGAATCTTTTAAGAATATCCCAGACAGCACATGATATCTTAAAGACGTCTTTTTTAGATCTTAATTATGTCTGGACGCCTAAAGACATAAAAAGGATATCTTATGGACTTCTTTTTAAGGATGTTTAAAAGATATCTGATTATGATGTCTATAAGATGTCTTTTAAGTATCGGTACAAGACGTCTTAACTTCGATACTCATCGCTAAAAATAAATTAACCACAATCAACTATTAAAAAAAATACCATTTTCTTAAAGATCTTTTTTTGAAAAACGAAAAAAATTTAAAAAAATTCAAAAAAGAAATTTTCAAAAAAAAAACTGAAAAAAAAAAATAAAGAAAAAATACATTTTTTTAAGATCTTTTTTAGACAAACAAATTACCTCTCATTCTAATTCTTATTACGCTTTTTATATCAATACGACCGTACCTAGCAACGTAAATGGGAGGGGGTATTATGTTGTAAAGTCGCCTGCGCAAGGCGCCAGTAAGGCGGCTTTAAAAAGATGTCTTAAAGACGTTACCTTTTGTAACATACGACGTCGTTAAGACGTCTTTAAGATGCATATACGGCGAAAACCGACGTTTTTAAGACGTCTTGAATGACGAGCTACGACATCTTTAAGATCTCTTTAAGTCATCTTTGTGCTGTCTGGGATGTATTTGGGAATATTCTTAGCAAAATACTCTAATCATGCTAAGAATGTTTACAGTAGAAGTACTTTTGCTACTACAGCAGTGCACCTTTTAAGAACATGCTTAGCATGATTACAGCATTATGCTAAGAACCTTTTCAAGGGAACGATTAAAAAACCTTCTTAGGATGAAGTGTGTTATCAGGGATATTATATATGCAAAATTTTAGGAGAATCGGAAAAAGTTAGGAGGTTGCGCAAGAGCCGTAAATGTTTAAAAATGGACGATTTTATTTTTTTTACTTTAAAATTAAAAAAATATATAAGATTTGAAATATTTTTAGTTTTTTTTTGCTCATGTACATGTTTTATTTTTTTTTAGTTATTATTTAACTTCAATTTGTAGTTTGTTAGTTTGTTACTATGTTAGTTTGTTAAGCAGGACACCTTAGGTTAATGATAGAAAGCTGAAATTTGGTATAGTTATTTATCTTCGAAGACAATAGAATATAATAAAATAAAATTATTCCCCCAACCCCCTCCCTTTTTGGGGGAGGTATACCTTTTTTCAATTATATTCTATATTTTTTATACCTAAATGGTTTCTCGTTAAGCTCAGCCCCCAGGGAGGCACCCTCAAAAAAAGCTTTGACTGTTTCAACCAAAACTTGGCGCCCCTACAAAAAAAATTAAAAAATTGCCGCCCCAAAAATACCCTCATGAACTTTGTCCCTGACGATTTCAACCAAGACATGGCGCCACCCCTACAAACAAAAAAAAAGGCCAAAAAGATTCTTTCATGAAAAAATCTTTGTCCCTGAACGAAAATTGGCCCCCCAAAAAAAACAACCTTCAACATAAAAAGCTTTGTCCCTGCCGGTTTCAACAACCAAAACTTGGTGCCCCTACAAAAAAAAATAATGGAGCCCAAAAAAATACCTTCATGAAAAAAAGCTTTGTCCCTGACGGTTATTACCAAGCTTAAAGATAAAGATAAAGATAAAGATAGTTTATTAACCATTTTGGATACAATAAGTACATATGGCTCGTCATATAAAATATATATTTGCATTTGTACTTCTACTTGCCGGAGTATGTAAAGGGGGGTTTTTCGATATTTTGAAAAAAAAAATATATGAAAAAAACAGTCGAGGCTGAAAAAAAAAATAAAAAAAAATATACATATGTGTACGCCACTTCACATACACCAAGCCCGAAACTGTCAGTCTACCAATATCTCTCTGTACGATGATTAGAAAATAGATTGATGGAATAATAAATACAAGTATGTTGCAACAAACAAATAATAGAAATAAATAAATAAATACTGTACAAAAATATAAATAAAAATTAACACAATAATAAAAAACATCTAGATTACAAATTAAAATTGTATGAGTAATATTCGTCCAGAGTATAAAAACATCCTCTAACTAAAATGTCTTTTACTCTTTTTTTTAAATAGATTAATATTTTTAATATTTTTAATATTTAGCGGCAGAGCGTTATATAAAGACAAACAATTATAATGAGGGGACTTTTTAAACTTTACAGTTGTGTGACTAGGTACGATAATATCATTTTTACTACGAGTATCATAACTATGAAATCTTGAATTAATAAAAAATAAGGAAAAGTTTAATTTAACAAACATTACGGTTAACATATTGTTTGATTTAAAAGTCTCCCTGCAAGTCTCTCTATAACTTAAATTAAAAATCAATCTCATGAGTCTCTTCTGCAAAACAAAAACTCTTGATATATTTACTGAAGACCCCCAAGCTAAAATATTATAATTTATGTGTGAATATGCTAAAGCATAATAAACATTCAAAATACCTGTTATATTTAAAGAGTTTTTGACGTGCAGAATAGCAAAATATGATTTATTTAATTTTTTGCATACAGCATTAATATGCGGTTCCCAACTTTGATCTAAGTGGGTGCCTAAAAACTTAACAGCCGATTCAAACTTTAAACCTCCCGGTAATTGAAAATTTTTCGGCAGTTGTTTTTTATTAAAAAAATTAATTGCCATTGTTTTACTAGTGTTAAGAATTAATTTGTTTCTAAAGCACCAGGCAGTAAACTCATTTATAACATATTCTATTAAACGTTTTAATTCATTAATGTCTTTTGAAGATAAAATTATATATGTGTCATCAGCTAATAATATAAGTATACCATAAGTTATAAAAAGATTAAGATCATTTATGAACAAAAGAAATAAAAGGGGTCCTAAAATCGATCTTTGAGGTACCCCTGTATATATATTATGTGGTTTAGACTTTGAGTTTCCCACAGATACAATAATAGACCTAGCTTCCATGTACGACTTTATCCAATTTAAAATATTGATGGGGAATCCCATTTCCCTCATTTTAGTAATCAGAAACTCTGGTTCAACCGTATCGAAAGCTTTAGTAAGATCAAATAACAAAGAAATAACATAATGACCTGTATCTAGTTTTGAAAAAACAAAACTTAAAAAATCAAATGTGGCAGTTTCAGTTGATTTGCCTGGACGAAAACCATGTTGGGAATTTGAGATAATATTATGTGCATTTAAGTAACTGAATATTTTATCAAAAACTATTTTTTCCAGTACCTTTGACAAGGTTGATAATAAAGAAATTTGTCTATAATTATTAATATCTTCCTTACTACCTTTTTTGTGTAGGGGTACCACCAATGCTGACTTAAAAACATCTGAAAAAATACCTTGACTAAGAGATTGGTTTGAAAGTTTTACAAAAGGTCCTACAATATTCTTAAAAATATGGCTTAGAGTTGAAACTGAGAGACCATCCATACCATAAGAGTTTTTACTTGTTAAACTATTAAAAGCCGCGTATGCTTCTGCTTCAGTTATTGGATTGGAATTAAAATCAAAAGTTGTGTTATAGCTACCATATGTACAAGGTCGAGGATTATTACTGCCAAAGTGATTTTTCATTTGCTTAGGTACTGATGATGCAAAAAAGTCCGCAAACAAATTAGCAATAACTTGATCATCACTTTCTAATACATTATTAACATTAAGTTTAATGGTTTGTTTTTTTGGTTTCCTTCCCATATTTTCATTTACTATTTTCCAAGTTTCCCTTACTTTATTATTTGAGTTAATAATTTTATTTTCATTAAACCTTATCTTAGCTAAACGAATATTTTGTCTATGTTTATTTTTTCTAATATTATACATTAGCGCCCCTTTAAAGAAAAAATTGGCGTCAAAAAAATTCAAGAAAAAATCTTTGTCCCTGATAGTTTATACCAAACATGGCGCCCCTCCAAAAAAAAATGGCGCGTAGGTCACTTAAAAAATACTGGCTTCTTGAGTTCCTTCGGAGTTCCTCTGGAGTTCCTCAGAGTTCCTCGGAGTTCCACGGAGTTCTTTCGGAGTTCCTCCAGAGTTCCTCCTGAGTTCCTTTGGTTTGTGCAAAAGATTGCCTTGCGGTCAGCTCCTCGGGGGTGGGGACAGTTTTTTAAATATTATATTTAGTTCTAGTGAGTACATAAACCTTCAGTACAAAATTTACACAAACATATTGGTAAGAATTGAAAAAGAGGTATACCTCCACCAACGAGGGGGGGTTAGGGGAATTATTTTATTTTATTATATTCTATTGTCTTCGAAGATAAATAACTATACCAAATTTCAGCTTGCTATCATTAACCTAAATTGTCCTGAATAACAAACAAACTAACTAACAAATTAACATAGTAACAAACTAACAAAATAGAAATTAAAGTTAAATACAAACTAAAAAAAAGTCAAACAGGATAAGAGCAAAAAAATAAAAATAAAAATATTTATATATATATATATATATATATATATATATATGTATATATATATATATATATATATATATATATATATATATTTATAATCTCATAGATATTTTTTTAATTTTAAAGTAAAAAAAAATTAAATCGTCCATTTTTAAACATTTACGGCTCTTAAGCGACCTTCTAACTTTTTCCGATTCTCCTAAAATTTTGCGTTTATAATATACATGTAAAGGTCTACAATTTCAGACCAGGGCCCGTTAACATTTTTGGTAGCTCTGAATCTCATTTTGAACCACAAATGTAAAATTTTCACACTCATTGTCTGACAAGCTTTCCTTACAATCTTTTAAATATTTGGATTGAGTTTTTGATATAAAATGTTGTCTTTTTAAAACAACCAGTTTTTCCACCAGACTTAAAAAAGTCATCAACGGTTTTTATTATTGTTACCATTTCCGTACGGTCTATTGAATCTCATTGTTTATAGGTAATATTTTCATGCATTTATTCTATTTCATCTGAATCTAATAATATTTTTAACATTTCTTCTGCATGACGGTAATTATCACATTTTGAAATCATGCAATTGCATAAATTTATATTGTTTAAATCGCAAACAAATAATTCCATAAGATCTATAACCTACATTAAGTTTGGCAATCTCTAACATCAGTAACATTCTGGTGATTTATGCAAATGCATAAAATATGAGTGCCGATAACTACAAAATATTGACCTTCCAACTGCACAACCAGAACTGTTATATTATATTATATTATATAAATTTAACACGTTTAGATTACTCAACAAAACTAAACTATAAACCGTCCATTTTTACGGAAACGCATTATTTTTAGCTAGGCATATCCTGCTGTTTTCGTCATCTTAAAAATCAACTACTTTTTTTTTTGGTTTCAGGGGATATTTTATTTACATAATTTTTTCCAAAATAATAATGGAAATATTAAATATATTATTTTAAAAAAATCACCTTGTCAATCTATCTAATCTACCTAAAAATCTGGCAATGTCACTCCGAACAAAAGCTTCTATTGTATTTTATTTTATTCCATTTTATATATGTTAAATAAGCTATACTTATTACCTATTACCTTAGTTTTTTTTACAAAAAGTTTTAAATTTGAATAATTTTTTCTTACCAATTAGAGGAAAATACACAGATTTTATTATTGTAGATTATATACATGTTTATTATTATTATTATTTTTTTATTTATACAGAGTCATGGAGAGTCCCAAATAAGCTTTTGGCTTGTGGTAGGGGCTCTCCATTAATTTTGAACATAAATTAAAAAGTAATTTTGATAAAATGATCTTCGGTTACCATACTCTCACAAAATGGTAAATATTATCCAGCCAAGAAGCTTTTTCTTAATGTTGTTATTGTATTATTCATAATTCTTCTTTAAAATATTTATTTTATTCTAAGCTTCAATGCATTTTTCCAAAAAAATAAGTGTTTTTTAATTTTACTAAAAATTTTTACTGATTCATGTGACATGTAGTGCTAGAACATATAAAACATTTAGATAAAAATCGACGCCAATCTCATTTTGAACCACAAATGTAAAATTTTCACACTCATTGTCTGAGAAGCTTTCCTTACAATCTTTTAAATATTTGGATTGTTTTTGATATAAAATGTTGTCCTTTTAAAACAACCAATTTTTCCACCAAAGACTTAAAAAAGTCATCAACGTTTTTTATTATTGTTACCATTTCCGACGGTCTATTGAATCTCATTGTTTTTAGGTAATATTTTCAGGCATTTCTTCTATTTCATCTGAATCTAATAATATTTTTAACATTTTTTCTGCATCACGGTAATTATGATATTTTGAAATCATGCAATTGCATAAATTTATATTGTTTAAATCGCAAACAAATAATTCCATAAGATCTATAACCGACATTAAGTTTGGCACTCTCTAACATCAGTAACATTCTGGTGATTTATGCAAACACATACAATATGAGTGCCGATAACTACAAAATATTGACCTTCCAACTGCACAACCAGGACTGTTATATTTAAATTTAACATTTTTCGTTTAGATTACTCAACAAAACTAAACTATAAACTTTTTTACCGTCCATTTTTATGGAAACGCATTCTTTTTAGCTAAACATATCCTGCTGCATCTTAAAAATCAACTACTTTTTTTTGGTTTCAGGGGATATTTTATTAACATAATTGTTTCCAAAATAATAATGGAAATATTAAATATATTATTTAACAAAAATCACCTTGTCAATCTACCTAATCTACCTAAAAATCTGTTAATGTGTGTCACCCCGAACAAAAGCTTCTATTCTATTTTATTTTATTCCATTTCATATGTTAAATAAGCTATACTTATTATCTATTACCTGAGTAATTCCACGTCAACTAGCCCCTCGATTCGGAACTCATCGCTCCGATTTTGCTGAAATTTTGCATGTCCCCATAACTTAGTGTTTATATACCCCCATTAATGGCGTTTTGCGAAAAAATCGTTGGTTGCTGAGATATTAGGGTGGGTCATTTTTTGCCTTTTTCAAAATCGGGAAACAACCATGTAATAAATTCGTAATAACTTAACTTCTATTGAAGATATAGACTTTAATCGTATTGATTTTTAAAGAGAATCAAATTATGGTTGTGTTAAAACACCACAGGAAAATGTTAAATAAAACCAGTGGATCGTCTCTATGATGTTTTATTTGTGGGTTCTAGCAAAAGTGTACAAGAAAATCCAAAAGAAAGTGTAAACTTGTAAGGAACGCAGAGTTGGAACGTGGTTATAAAATCTAAGACAAACGAAAACTAATTAAAATGGGTTCTGTTATTAAATTAATACTTTAATGCTAATCGTTAATAGCTTACCTAAGACTAGAAGCACCGTTTCACTATAAAATGTACTTGGATAAATCATAAGCTCTCGTCAATTATAACTTAGTTCTTCTTCGTTTGAAGGTTAAAATAAAAAGAATGGAAATGTAACGATATCCGCTTGTCAAATCCTAACGGATATCGATAATTCATAGTGGGGTGCTGAAAACCGCGCGAAATTTAAATAAAATGTCTAAAATCAGTGTTGTTCCAACTCAACGCCCCCCCTTTAACTACATATTTTTTTTTTCCGAAAAAGGCTTGTTAAACTAATTCTTAAATTTATCAAAAAGTTTGAAGTATTTGATTTCAGGTAATTTAATTTAGCAAACCTTTTTCTTTGTGTAGGTACATACATTCTTTAAAAATACAAATTCTAAAAAAAACCTTATAATGATAATAACCAAAATACTACTTTTTAACTAGTATTTTATAATTTTAAATTCCCCCCGTTTTTTTTTATTCTATATACACAAAACTATATTATATCTATATAAAAAAATTGTAGTTAGAGACAAAAAATTCAAAAATATTAATAACAATAAAAATTTACTAAAAATGGACTTTATATAAAAATATTACTGAAATATTTCACATATGTCTGAGTCTTAAAGTTACCCCAATTGTCGGTAATGTTTTAAATGTGATATGTGTAATATACCTCTTTCTTTTTTTTGGTGTCATTATAAACTAATACTGTATCACTTATCATTTTTTTAATTTTATAGGGCCCCTCAAATAATAGTAACATTTTTTTTTTTGTTTCTGATTTGATACTAGAAGAAATGTTACACGCTTTAAGTAAGACCAGATCTCCTTCCTTAAATTTAGGACTAGGCTTTTCTACATTTAAATAGGCCCTTCTGGCAGCTTTACCTCGCAGAGAGGCCTCCTCCAGGACCAGCTTCCCTTCATAGGTCATTTCTGGAGCGTTTCCTGGGGGAATTAAGTTCGCTGGCAATAGATTTAGGGGTTCAACACCTAGCTGTAGTTCCGCGGGAGTAAAACCAGTGGTATCATGAAAACAATTATTTAAAAAGTTTGCGAGATTTTGTATTTCATACGCCCACTTTGAGTGTTGCTCATTACAATACGTTCTGGCCAAACGGCCTAATTCTTTGAGAGGTCTTTCCGCGGAATTTGCAGAGGGGTGTCTAACGGAACTATAGGCAAGTTTTATTCCTAGACCTTCTAATTGGGTTTTCCAAAGTTGGGAGGTGAAATTTGTACCGTTATCCTGAAGGATAGTCCGGGGCCGATTAAAAGTGGGAAAATAATCGTTCAAAAGGCGGTTTAACATGGCTCTACTTGTTGCCTTTTTAAGCGGGTAAAAAACGACATACTTAGGGCCACTTGCACCAATTTTATTTTGATCAAGGTTTAATTAATCTACGTTTAAAAAATAATCTCTGGTTAAATATGTTTGCATTGCACCAATGAAAGTTAAACAAAGTTTAGTTAAACCGAGCACACATCTCTAATTTTAGTGTTATTTGAATGTAGCTAACTTCACATTATTTTGACGTTTGACGTTTATATCATTTGGTTTATTATATTTTCAAAAAAAGCTGTTAGTTATTGACAGTAACTTATTGTGTTATGTGTTATTGTGTTCTGTAAGCTAAAAAGTAGCAATGGATATGCCTAAAGAAAAAGATGAAAACAAAAAAAAAACGTTCGCCCAATTATACTATAAATGATAAAGCTTTATTAATTAAAATTGTGGCACAATACAATAGTGTTATCGAAAACAAAAAAACGGACGCAATTGGGATATTCCAGTTGTTCTTCAATACGTACAAGAATATTGGCCACTGTTTCTTTATATAACCTAAATTTTTGAAAAAATGTTAGATCATCCATACTTTCAAAATAGTTTTGTCGCTCATGATAGGTACGGAAACCATCATCCAATATTTCCAATTCCAACAAGTCTTCATCTAATAAATCGGCTTCTGCCATCATTGCAGGTAATTTCGTAAAATCAAAGAAAAACACTCACGGGTACGAAATGACAGATAAAAACCTAAAGTTAGGTTATGTTTTGATATAACCCAGGTTTAAGTGACATAAACCATCAAACTCGAACGATTACATTTATTCTGAGATTAAGACAAATAAACTTGGTTTAAAAAATGGTGCAACAGCGAAACGTCAATTAACTCTTAAACCATTAACTTAATCCGAGTTTAAGCTTAAATCATGTTTGGTGCAAGTGGCCCTTAGTAAACAAATTGACCACAATTAAGACATAACAGACCCCTGCCCTGCTGCGAATTACTGGCCCCCATACATCCATGGCAATGATGTCATCTTTGTCCTTAGGTATAATTTGTTGTTGTGCCGGATGTGGAAGAGGAGAATGTTTTGCCTTTTGACATATGTCACAACATCGAACAACCCTTTTTACCAAACGATGCATATTGGTCCACCAGACCTCATTACGTAGTCCTTGTATACCCCGAAATGTCCTATGGCTTCATGGTACGCTGAAATAAATTTGTCAATTTGACTTTTAGGTACACAAAGAAGGGCTTTTCCATCTTCCTCCAACCTACGGTATAAAATACCATTATGTAGACTGAAAAATAACTGTAATTCATTGTCATTTGGTAATTTTTGTATAATTTCTTGAAACTTTGGATCCCCTTGTTGAAACTGTTGTATATTTTTTAAGATAACCTTAAACTCCTTGGAAAACTGTGAAGATAATGCTAATATTTCAAAACATTTATCTGAAGGGGTGTCAAAACGCACGCATGCGCGTGACAGTGTGTCACAAATAACATTTTCCTTTCCCGCGATGTGATTGACCTGAAAATCGTACTCCTGTAGACCTAGCGCCCACCTAGAGATGCGCGGACTTAATAATTTGCAGGTTTTTATATAACAAATTGCTTTACAGTCTGTGTGTAGAAATAGAAGTAGCACCCTCCAGCGCTGTAGGGCGAATACTACTGCCAAAACCTCTTTCTCCCCTGAACAGTAATGACGTTCTCAAGACAGCAACAAACGGGAAGCGTACGCCACTGGACGTCATTCACCATTTTTTTTTAATTTGAAATAAAAAGGCTGCGAGGGCATTTTCGGACGCATCGGTCTGTACGTGCCAGGAGAGGTTCGGGTCTGGGTGATACAGGAGGGTTTCGCGTTGCAGCTGGTTTCTTAAACCCTGGAAAGCATCCTCCTGGTCCTTTCCCAAACTTCCATGGAGTTTTCTTCCGAAGAAGCTCATTAAGAGGTTCTGAAATGGAAGAAAAGTTGGGACAATACTTTCGATCATATACACAAAAGCCCAAAAATCTTTGGAGTTCCTTAACATTCTGAGGGCGTGGAAAGTCTGCTAGTGCTTGTACTCTGGCGGGATCTGGTTTCACACCTTCAGTAGTCAGCAAATATCCGAGAAAAGGCATTTCCGTGCGAAAAAACCTACATTTTGACAAATTAACTGTGAGTTGAGCCTCCTGTAATTTTTTAAACAAAAGATCAAGATGCTTAGCATGTTCTTCTATTGAAGAGGAGATAACTAAGACGTCATCTACATAGATTCGTACAAAGTCACCTAGATAAGGACCTAAAATTTTGTCTAAACACCTTACAAACCCTGCCAAAGCGGTCTTCAATCCAAAAGGGACAACACGAAACTGGTATGTACGATTGCCTACCCGAAAACCTAGGTACTTACGATGTTCTGCCTTTATAGGGATTTGCCAATATCCACTTGTTAAATCTAATGAACTCATGACTTTAATTTGTTTACTTTTAAGGGAATACAATAAATCCTCGATTTTTCCTGGTTCACTGTCGCCTTTCATAACCGAATTTAATTTACGGCTATCTAAAACAACTCGTATACCTGCAGGTTTCTTTACTACGTGTAAGGGGGAAATATAGCCAGTATTTGACCGTTCAATAATACCATTTTCTTCCATTTTTGCTATAGTCTGTTCCACCGTCTCCCGGTGTCTGTCAGTTCTATAGGATGACTATATGCCTGCGTGAGACCAGGTTTTTCAGAAAAAATCGATTCATATTTTTTAAAAATATGTAAAAAAAAACCGCCTTTTCGGCCTTTGATAGATCAGTGTTTTTTATTACTTGTGAAAAAGAAAGGGGGTAATTTGTATTTTTATTACAAACAACTAGGTAATTTTTATTAATTATGGCTGCCAGGTTTATCGATTCCTGAGGGTATTCATGAGGCAAAGTTGCCTCAGGAATTATTGCATCCTTATTATTGACTTTACAGGACAAGTGCTTAGCGTTAAGATTTATATTTACTTTGAAAAACCGTAAAAAGTCAATACCAAGGACTACCTGGTACCTTAAGGTAGGAATAACTAGAAATTCATGTGAAAAGCTAATGCCAGCGGACCTAAACACTATTTGGGCTTGAATAGTAACTTTCTGGTGCTTACCAGGAAATGCTCCAATAACCTTGATACCTGTGCATGGAAAGAAGGCTATGTCCTGGTGGTGGTCCTCCAGCTGAGTCCAAACGGTGGCAGCTATTGCTGAGATCTGGCTGCCAATGTCTACTAAAGCCGGATATTTGAAGCCGAAGAAATCTATCATGATGACTGGAGATCTGGCATCATAGGAATCGTGTTCATAGTCACATGTATCTAGTAGTTCCTGTAATGGGTTATCTAATATTAATTAAGGGGTCCTATGTGTGAGCGATTCTCTGTCTCGAGGACCTACGTGACAGAGAATTGCTCGTTTCCCTCTAATTCCGATTCCTCTACCTCTATAGCATTAACGGCCCTGTTATTCCTATTATTCTGGTTAAAATTTGTACGATTTTGAAAATTTGTACTATTTTGATTTCGATATGACGCAGAGGAATTGGAATTTTTAAAACTATTATAATTTAAGTCTTTTTTATCACAAACATTTAAACTTGTTCTGACATAATCAGCTTGACGGAGCCGTTCCAGGGCTTCCGTTAAATCTACAACCCCAATTAAAATGCAGGCTATGTGTGGGGGATAATGACGAGCTATACTTGTTATTAGTAATTGGGGTTCATACGGTGGTTGGAGGTTCTTGGCCATACCTACATATTTATAAAGAACTTTCACTTTCGGGTTTAGACCGTGTTAATGGATTTTCACTTTCCGACGTTTCGTCTCTTACTACTAGAGACATCTTCAGGGATTAATCTGAAACTAAGTTTCGAATCAACTTGTGTCACTATTTATGACGAGTTGTGGTTATTCACCCGTGACGAGGTTTTTCCTATCAAAGACTTCCATATTGCAGGTAAGTGGTAACCAGTGTCCCGATTGATATTGTTAGGATGCTTGATGATTTCTATCGATTCTCCTATCTTCCTTGGCATTTTTCTGTTTTCTGTTAATATTTGTTTTGTTTCAAGTCCAAATTGATTTTATGACCTGTTTCATGTACATGTTCGGCTACTGCCGATAAGGAAATTTGTTTCTTTCTTATATTGCGCTCATGCTCTTAATTTATAATCTAACCCCCCGAGACTCCCGCGTACCAAAATTATATGGTTTACCTAAAATTCACAAGGACGGTGCCCCTCTTAGACCAATTGTCAGCACAATAGGTTCCCCTACGTATAAACTTGCCAAACACCTTGCCCAAATCTTAAATCAGTTAGTTGGAAAAACGAGGTCTTATGTAAAAAATTCCACACACTTTGTACAAACCTTATCGACAGTGACCCTGGACCCCTCGGACATAATGGTTAGTTTCGACGTAGAATCTCTATTTACTAACGTTCCCGTTCCCGATACAATAAATATTATACGAGACCTACTTACAACTGGAAATCTTGACCCTAAGTTATGTAAATTATTTGAAGCTTGTCTGACATCTACATATTTTCTGATACAGGGAGAGTTCTATGAACAAGTGTCAGGCGCCGCAATGGGATCCCCATTATCACCCCCTGCGGCCAATGCTTTCATGGAATACTTCGAGAAAAAAGCTATTGAGTCATTTCCATTAAAACCTAAAATTTGGCGCAGATACGTAGACGATGTCTATGCTATTTGGCCCCATGGCATGGAAAGCCTTCAAGGTTTTCTGAATCACCTCAATTCCCAACATAAATCTATACGGTTTAAGATGGAAATTGAGAACAACGGATCACTTCCTTTTTTGGACGTTTTGGTTTACAAAACGGAAAATGGCTCAATAGGACACTCGGTATACAGGAAGAAAACCCACACTGACAGATACCTAAACGCATTTTCACATCACCATCCCTCTCAAAAACGCTCGGTAGTTAATTCACTTGTTCATAGGGCTTTCATGATTTCAGACAAGAATTCCCTAGACACAGAACTCCTTAAACTAACCCAAGCCTTGACCATGAACGGTTATACCAAAAAAGACATTAATAAGACCATATACAAATACAGAAATCCCAGACCCAAACAACAGGACAATAGTGACAATGACAGACAGACACAAGTTATACTTCCCTATGTAAGCGGTATCACGGATAAAATAGGTAAACTTTTGAAGAAGTCAAATATTAAGCCTATATTTCGGTCCAACCAAAAATTAGGTCAATGTTTGACTTCAACAAAAGACAAAATACCCCTGAGTTCAGAAGGCGTATATAAAATACCCTGCTCCTGTGGTACGGTTTACATAGGTGAAACTAAGAGAAAAATTTCTACAAGACTTCAAGAGCATGAGCGCAATATAAGAAAGAAACAAATTTCCTTATCGGCAGTAGCCGAACATGTACATGAAACAGGTCATAAAATCAATTTGTCTGAAACAAAACAAATATTAACAGAAAACAGAAAAATGCCAAGGAAGATACGGGAATCGATAGAAATCATCAAGCATCCTAACAATATCAATCGGGACACTGGTTACCACTTACCTGCAATATGGAAGTCTTTGATAGGAAAAACCTCGTCACGGGTGAATAACCACAACTCGTCATAAATAGTGACACAAGTTGATTCGAAACTTAGTTTCAGATTAATCCCTGAAGATGTCTTCAGTAGTAAGAGACGAAACGTCGGAAAGTGAAAATCCATTAACACGGTCTAAACCCGAAAGTGAAAGTTCTTTATATCTTAATGGCCGTGAAAGCTTAAAATCTAAAACCTACATATTTGTTAAAATGATTTACATATTAGCCCCCCTGATATTTCCCAGTTTCTATGGCTTTAGTTGTTTATTTTGATCCCAAAACTGATTTAAAAACCCTGTTTTAAAATCCAAATATGTATCGTAGGCATGACCAAAAGCGTCAAACCATAGTTTGGCCCCTTTTTTGAACAAGCTCCCCATTTGAAATACTAAAATGTTATATGGAACATTCTGTGTATCCATACACATTTCTATTGCACGCAGAAAATCTAGCGGGTGTGTACTGCCCTCCTCATCCTCAAAAGGTGTTATTGTTCTAGTAAAGTCCTGTTGGACCAAATTTTGGTGGTTAGGGCGTGCTTCGCCCGCCAAAATATCCCGTACCATTACCCCCTGCTGTTGTTGTTGCTCTGCTGCATTTTGTGTCCTTGTTCGATGGAATGCCTACATGGGTTGGGACCAAGGTGGAGGTGGTTCTTGCAGCATTCGTTGTCTCATCTCATCCAGTTGTTCTGACCTCCAGCAGCCTGTCCCTGTTGGTGGCATTGACCGGCTCCAGGACGGTATGAGCTGTGGGGGGCTGTGTGTTGTTTGCGTAGAGCCCCTGCTGTTTGTTGCCTGGGTGTACGTCGGCAGGGCACAGGCCTCTTCAAAACGTGGTGGTAGTTGAGGGGTGAGGCGTGGTGGTTCCGGCCCCTCATATTCTGTGCCTTCAAATGTCCTAACCAGCCCCGACCGTAGCTGCCCCCTTGGTGGGCTTACCCCTTAAGGAGGGCTGTATTCTATTGGCATCTTGTAACTTTGCTCCGTGATTGGGCGCCGTGTTGTGTTAAAACACCACAGGAAAATGTTAAATAAAACCAGTGGATCGTCTCTATGATGTTTTATTTGTGGGTTCTAGCAAAAGTGTACAAGAAAATCCAAAAGAAAGTGCAAACTTGTAAGGAACGTAGAGTTGGAACGTGGTTATAAAATCTAAGACAAACGAAAACTAATTAAAACGGGTTCTATTATTAAATTAATACTTTAATGCTAATCGTTAATAGCTTACCTAAGACTAGAAGCACCGTTTCACTATAAAATGTACTTGGATAAATCATAAGCTCTCGTCAATTATAACTTAGTTCTTCTTCGTTTGAAGGTTAAAATAAAAAGAATGGAAATGTAACGATATCCGCTTGTCAAATCCTAACGGATATCGATAATTCATGGTGGGGTGCTGAAAACCGCGCGAAATTTAAATAAAATGTCTAAAATCAGTGTTGTTCCAACTCATGGTCTAGAAAATCCATCTTTTTAACCATTCTGACATTTCCAAGATGGCGGACTGCTATGCCAATTCGGGGAAGTTTATATTTTGTATCCCCAAAATAGCTTATCTTCGATTTTTTTTATTATTTTACTATTTACTTGTATTTAGTGGTAGTATGTCCCTATAAAATATTTCGACTCAAATAACATTTGTGGGAGATATGACCCATAATGTGCCACCATACCCTATTTTTTTTCATTTTTAACTACAAAAAATGAGCTCTGTGTGGAATTTAATGAAGAAACTAAATCCATTGCACAATATTATTAATTTGATTACTTATTTAATGAAAAGGGTCTTCAATAACAATATACAGGGTGTACCAAAAATCTAGGAGCACCCTATACAGGGTGTCACAGAATGTTTACAAAATCTCTTAAAGGTAATTAGATTACGTCAAAATAATACCACAAGTTCATATAAAATTTTTGGCTACGGCTACCCTACTCTGAGATATTTGCCCCCCTGTAATACCGCTGGTTTAGGTTCGTTTTAATAAAACATATTTTAAGTTTATAGCAAGACTGTCTATTCAAATCTAATCTGCAAAACAAAACATCTTGTACATGTAGTTAACAAACTAGATTATTATTACATGTATATATTACATTTCTGCTGAAAAGCGGTCAACAATCATTGAACCTATGTTTCCCATAGATAAGTGTCAAATCAGCCGTATAGCACAAATTAATATTACATACAAAACTAGAAACATTCTCACGAAAATATGATTCCTTAGAATCGCATATGCTACAAGACACTACACAACCCTCCTTTAGTAGAATGAACTTTATCTGGCCAAATAAAGTTTATTCGTCTTAACTTTGGGCTTAAGGTGTCTTGTCTCAAATCTCTGAGATTTAAATCGATTTATAAATGGATAATTTTTATGTGCGATATAAAATAAACTATGTATGAAAAATTGAGAAATTACGAAAAATAAAAAGAAAAATTATACGTACATTTTAGAAAAAAATGTACTTATCTCATTTGAATCCTTCCTCGCTAAGGAAAAAAAAAATCCCATTTATATATTTTTTTTTTTTTAAGAATAAAACTAAAAACTTAATTAAAAATTTACCTAATATAAAAAAAATCTTAACCTAGGTCAGGGTACCCTTTTTATGATAATGTAATATGATCTATTATTACGAGGACATGTCCTATACATACACATACCATTAATGTAGTTTATTTAACACTTTTATTTCATTGGCGTAATGTCTTAATCTGTTTTTGTGAATTGTCACTTCTTTACCACCGTCACTTAACACCTTACAATTAACACCACTACAGCTAATTATTGGAAAGGGGCCCTTGTACCAAGAGTCAAATTTAGTACGATTTTCATTAGTTACTAAAACTAAATCTCCCGGTTTTAAATTTAAATCTTTACTTTGCGTATCATAACGAGTTTTACGTTCATCTTTAACCCTCATTAAGAATTCCCTAGCGCGTTTATGTGAGATCTGCAATCTATACCTAGCTTCCTGATAATATGCATCAATATTATACAAGGGATCTACAATAGATCCGGTAAGAGTGTTAGGTATTTCAGTCTTACGTGCAAAAACTAATTCAAATGGTGTATAGTTGTGATAGGTACTGGGCGTTGTGTTGTAGCAAAAACTGTAATATGATATCCAGTCGTCCCAATCAGTGTGCGAGTCATTAATATACATTCTTAAATACTCGTTTAGTACCCTATGGTTTCGTTCGCACCCGCCTATGGTCTGACTGTGATACGCCGTTGAAAATTTATGTTCTATTTTTAGCAGTTTAGTTAGTTGTTGCAAAACTTCATTTTTATATTCGGTTCCCATATCTGTTCTAATCTCTTTCATGGGACCATATATTAATATGAAATTTTCCATAATTGCTCTAGCTATAGTTTTAGCTTCCTTATTTGGTACCGGAATGATAACAATGTATTTTGTTAGTTCACACTGAATTGTAACCGCATAAGAGTTATTTTTTGATGTTTTTTGAAATGGACCAATAGTATCGATGCACGTTATGTCAAAAGCTTTCTGTGGAGTGGGTGTTATTATCATAGGCTCCACATGCCGAATTTTTGCTTTATTTAATTGACATTTGTTGCAGCTTTTAACATAATGGGCGACGTCTTTTGACATGCCTTTCCATCGGTAGCTTGTTCTCAATTTCTTCAAAAGTCTCTTTTGACCTTTGTGATCTCCTCTAAGAGGGTCATCATGCATCTCTACAAGTAGTTTCATTTTTTCTTCCTTACTTTTTATTATTTTTGGATCCTTGTATAAAATAATAGTTAACTTATTTAATATCGTATTACCTTTTTCTTTGAAATTATTAACTGTGCACATTTTAAAAATTTCATCATTTATTTTTATTTTAACTTTTTCTATATTTTGGTCACCAGCCATTTTTTCTAGCTTAGACAATATATTCTCTAGTGAATAATTGTCGTTAGTGATCCGATTTTCTAAGCGTACCTTTCTTTTACTTTCCACAAGTACTCTTAGGTACTTGGGCTTAAATTCGAATTTTACTGTAGGTATGCCAATTTACTTAAAATTATCTATAGTATCGTATACTTTTGGTGCTTTTGTTTCCTTCATGTCTTCTTCGTTTTTTGTTTTAAGCGGTTGCTGGTTTTTAGTCATTGATCTCGTAATTGCCAGTATATTTTTAGAAGTGATTTCTTTTAAATCTACTAACTTTATTCTCGAAAGTGAATCTGCTGCATTATGTATTCCCTTAATGCTTTCTATCTCAAAATCATATTCCTCTAAGTCTAGTCTCATACGAAGTAATTTCTGATGAATTTTTCTTGGAAAATAAATAAACTAGTGACTTTGCATCTGTTTTGACTAAAAATTTTCTTAAATACAGATATGGCCTAAAATGGTTTATTGCCCAATGTATTGCTGCCAATTCATTTTCTATTATGGATTTATTCGATTCTCCTTTTGTAAAAGTTCTTGAGGCGTATGCAATTAGTAAATCAACCCCCTGAAAATTCTGTGAAAGTATAGCTCCGCAGGATTCCAGGGAAGCATCACTAGTTAGGACGAAACCCTTGCTAAAGTCAGGATATCTTAAAATCGTGGGACATAGAAGATAATCTTTAAGCATTTCGAATGATTTTTGACATTCATCACTCCAAATAAATTTTGTGTTTTTTCTTAATAACCTATTAAGTGGTCTACATATTTCTGCGAAGAGTGGAATGAAACGCCTGTAGTAATTACAGAATGCAACATATCGCTTTACTTCATTTGCATTCTTTGGTATCGGATATCTTTTTATTGCATCGTACTTTGAATCGTCTGGTAATATTCCTTCGCTAGTTATTTTATGTCCTAAAAAAGTTACTTCTTGTCTGAAAAAATTACATTTTTCAGGATTTAGTTTTAGATTAAATTTACGGCAAATTTCAAATATTTTTCTTAAATTATTTAAATGATGCTTTACTGAACAACCTATAACAATTACGTCATCCATGTATAGAAATGTATTTTCCGGGCTTATTTCTGAAAAAGCTATGCTCATCATCCGGGAAAAGCTATTCGGGCTTATTTTACACCCAAATGGGAGTCTTGTAAATCTGAAAGACCCATTGTTGGTACTGAAAGAGGTAAGGTCCCTAGAATCTTCCCTGAGGGGTATTTGGTGAAATCCGGACTTTAGATCTAGTACTGAAAACCATTTTGCTCTTCCAAGTTGGTCTAGGATATCATCTATTCTTGGCAATGGGAACTTATCCGCCACAATTTTTTTTGTTTAGTGCCTAAAGTCTACCACCAGTCTCCACTTTTTCTCACCTAAGGACGATTTTTGGGGTTTCGGTACAAGTAAAATTGGGTTATTATATTCGGAAGTCGAGGGCTCTATTATGTTATCACGCAACATTGATTTAACTTGAGAATTTATTTCATCTATTTGAGCATGTAGTTTGGACTGTAGTTTTTTATATAGACCGGGGTTGGATCCGATAATTTAATTTTTTGCTCATAAAAATTATTTGTCATTAGTTTATCTTCTTTAAGGTAGAAAACGTCAGCGAATTCCTGGCACAGTTCAACGGTTTCTTTTCTTACGAACTCCGGGATGTCCGTAGTATTTAATTCTTGTAATAGGATATCTCCTCTATTTTTTTTCTTATTTACGGCTTGGTATAAATTATAATAACTTAATTTTGTTATCTTTACAAGAGGATTTTTAATCGTTACACTCTCAAATGTCGTATTTAAAATTTTGACGTAAGGGCTTTTATTGGATACTATCGTTGAACCCATAAATACTCCGGGGTAAATTTCGTTATGTGAGATGACAGAATCTTCTTTTAAGTCCTTTAATTTATTTAATTTTCTTATTACTTCACATCGGGGTGGTATGATTAATACGTCTTCTTCGGGACTGTTATAAATTGGTATCTTTATTTCTTTTTCGTCCGTCCGTAAGGTCATTGTCCAGTTTCCATAATCTAGCTGACAGAAATACTTTAGGATAAAATCTCTTCCTAAAATTCCATCGGCGGGTATCGGAAAATTTGTATCAACTATATGAAAATTATGATTAATTGCGTAATTGTCAATAAAAATGTTTGTTTTTGTGGTAGCTATGGTACTAGTTAATCCTTCTGTAATTCCCTTAATATTGCTAGCACCTGACCAGTTAACTATTTGGTTTGGGTTAATTTTTGTTTTTTTGAATAAAGAAATATCTGCGCCTGTGTCCACTAATAAAATTATGTTGTCTTCCCCTGTCATCTCAGTTTGTAATATTACGAAATTCGAAAGTGAAAGGTCCATGTTAAATATATTTACGATCTCTCCAAGGGACCTTCTTGGGGATCTTGGCCGTTTCCCGGGTCGGGGTTACCTTCTATCGCTCTAACAAAGCGCCCTCTTGAACTTTGGTTATAGCGCCTATTTGAGCCTCTAGCTCTATTAAAATGCCCATTGTTGCGATATTGGTTATTTTCGTTAGGGTAATGGCTATTTTCGTTGTTATAACGGCTATTTTCATTACGATACTGGCCATTTCCGTTACTTTGGTAGCGATTATTATATGAATTGTAATTTCCTCTTCCGCGTCTGTATCTGTTCGTTCTATCGCCATATTTTCGAGTGTAGAGGACTGCCGATGTTGAATCTGGTTCGATATTTACGAACTTAGTTAAGGCATCTTGACGAGTTTGAAAGTTACCGGCCTCCATAATCAACCTTGCTTTAGCTGAGTTTGCATTTTTACGTAGGGCATTGACAGTTGAATTTGCTGAATAGGTTTCCGCTACGTTCGCTGGGACACCTTCAGTTATATAAGCTCTGTTTAAACTATTTGCCAAAGCTTCAATTTCAGCTGCATATGTAGCTGGGTCCTTATTTCCTTGTTTAATTGCTGATAATTTTCCATTTATTGACTGTGAGCTTTCAGTTTTTATGCCAGTTTTCAGCTTATTTATGATATTGTCAAGATTGTCTTGGTCGGTTATGAGGTCCCTAGCCTTTCCTGTTAACTTGGTTTTGACGTAGGCTAGAGCGTTTGCTTCTTGACCAGCAGTATTATTTTTAAGTAAAGTTAAAGCATCTATAAATGATTGTATTCTTTCTACCGAGCCGTCACACTCATTTGGTACAATTTTGCTAGCTAAGTTAAAAAATTCTACATTTGTCATCGCCATTGTGTTGAGTTCAATTTCTGTATTTTCTACGTTTTCACCGTCTGTGCCGCTATTTTCATCAAAAATATCTTCTTCTAAAACATCTGGATTAATTGAGTGACAGAAAGAGGTGGGTATTTTATATGGCACTTGTAAAACATGAAAAGACCTAACAATCTTATCCCTTAGATTGTTAAAAAGTTTCTTTAAAATATAGACTTGCTCGTCATCTAACGAATTATAAACGCTCGCAGAAATACGTGTAAATTTATTAAAATGGGTTAGAAGATTGTCTCTTACTTCGTTATGAATCGCTATAGATTTAGGGACTTCCTTTTTTAATATTCGTTTAGATTCAGTAACAACTAAATTTTTAATAATTATTAGCTTGGACTGGACACCTTCCCAATCTTCTAACCTACTCATTAAAACTAAAAATAACTAATCTAAATATGACCTCATAATATCTAAATAATTGTAAAATAAAACAATATATGCAAAAGCATTTCAAATATTAAAAAAAGTTCATTAAACAAAAAAAATTCATGCTGCCTCTGCGTCACTGGAAATGTTTATAATACTCTGCGCCAAATACGCAGTTCCTGGGCGCCGTGACGCCATTTCGTGCCCTCATCGCGTTCCTTAATTTAGGACATACCTTTTGTGTGGTTTTAAAATACCTGGGCTTCTATACGTCCATGGCTTGTGTTCTCAGCACCATACTCCTAGATAAGTCCTTTTTAAGCGTTCTGCGCTGAGCCTTCTTCACCTTGAAGAACAATTGGACTAATAACGCCCCTGCTATGATGTAGAACAACACATGAATGTCTAAAGGCACCTTCACATTCGATTCTTCCACTATAAAGTTCGAATTAACGACGCCTGTATCCGTAACTTCAGCATGTTTGCTGCTCGATTTACCCATTTTAGTAAAATCACATTATCCGATATTTAGTAAAATCACATTATCCGAAAGGCAGGATCGCCATGTAATACCGCTGGTTTAGGTTCGTTTTAATAAAACATATTTTAAGTTTATAGCAAGACTGTCTATTCAAATCTAATCTGCAAAACAAAACATCTTGTACATGTAGTTAACAAACTAGATTATTATTACATGTATATATTACATTTCTGCTGAAAAGCGGTCAACAATCATTGAACCTATGTTTCCCATAGATAAGTGTCGAATCAGCCGTATAGCACAAATTAATATTACATACAAAACTAGAAACATTCTCACGAAAATATGATTCCTTAGAATCGCATATGCTACAAGACACTACACCCCAAAATGAAATAAAAAAATTATTTTTTTATTGATAACTTTCTTACTTTTTAATATTTATTGACAATTTTTTTTGAGTTGTTTAAGAAAATTATTTCGCATTGAATGATTTTAACAGAAGTTTTAAAAGTTATCAGAAAAGTCAGGGGCGGACTTCCCTTATGGTTCCTAACTCCTCAATTTTTTTAGGGGTACCAATTTTAGAATTTTAATTACTTTTGTGCATTCTGTGAGCAATTATAATCAAAAAATCACTCTACAAAAAATTCGATAAAATCAAGTGTTTCCGAGAAAAAGGTACTTTTTTAATTCACAGGCAAAATATAAAAAAATATTTTTATATTTTTTCAAACATGCTATATATTATTTAAAAAATGTTTTATCTCATTAAAATGAAATAAAAATCCATATGAAATTTTTGACTAGCCCCCCCCCTTTGAGATATTCACCCCTTAGATAAAAAATAAAAATCCAACTTTTTTTAATATTTTTTAACAATTTTTTTAAGGTGCCTTTTTCTCGGAAACGCTTCATGTTATCGAATTTTGTGTAGAGTACTTTTTTGATCAAAATTACTCACAAATGTAAAAAAGTAATCAAATGTCTAAAATTTGTAACCCTATAAAACTTAGGGGTTTGCAACCAAAACGGAAGTCCGCCCCTGACTTTTCTGATAATTACGGAACTTCTGTAAAAATCATTCGATGCGCATTAATTTTCTTAAAAAACTCAAAAAAAAATTGCCAATTAATATTAGAAAGTAAAAAAGTTATCCAAAAAAAATAATTTTTCTATTTCATCTAGAGGGGCAAATATCTCAGAGTAGGGGGGCCGTAGCCAAAAATTTTATATGAACTTGTGGCATTATTTTGACAAGATCTAATTACCCTTAAGAGATTTTGGAAACATTCTGGCACACCCTGTATACGGTGCTCCTATATTTTTGTCACACCCTGTATATTGTTATTGATGACTCTTTTCATTAAATAAGTAATCAAATTAATAATATTGTGCAATGGATTTAGTTTCTTCATTAAATTCCTCACAGAGCTCATTTTTTGTAGTAAAAAATGAAAAAAAAATAGGGTACGGTCCCACATTATGGATCATATCTCCCATAAATATGTCATTTGAGTCGAAATATTTTATAGGGATATACTAACACTAAATACGAGTAAATATTAAAAAATAAAAAAAATCGAAGATAAGCTATTTTGGGGATACAAAATATAAACTTCCCCGAATTGGCATGGCGGTCCGCCATCTTGGAAATGTCAGAATGGGTAAAAAAATGGGTTTCCTAGACCATAATTTCACTCTCTTTACAAATTAATACGAATAAAGTATATAACTTCAATAAAAATTAAGTTATTACGAATTTATTACATGGTTGTTTTCCGATTTTAAAAAAGGCTAAAAATGACCCACTCTCGGCAACCAACGATTTTTTTGCAAAACGCCATTAATGGGGTTATATAAACACTAAGTTATGGGGACATGCAAAATTTCAGCAAAACCGGAGAGATGAGTTCCGGTTCGAGGGGCTAGTTGACGTGGAAATACTCACCTTAGTTTTTTTACAAAAAGTTTTAAATTTGAATAATTGTTTCTTACCAATTAGAGGAAAATACACAGATTTTATTATTGTAGATTATATACCTGTAGTGCTAGAACATATAAAACATTTAGATAAAAATAGACGCTAATCTCATTTTGAATCACAAATGTAAAATTTTCACACTTATTGTCTGACAAGCTCTCCTTACAATCTTTTAAATATTTGGATTGAGTTTTTGATATAAAATTTTGTCCTTTTAAAACAAACAATTTTTCCACCAAAGACTTAAAAAAGTCATCAACGTTTTTTATTATTGTTACCATTTCCGTACGGTCTATTGAAACTCATTGTTTGTAGGTAATATTTTCAGGCATTTCCTCTATTTCATCTGAATCTAATAATATTTTTAACATTTTTTCTGTATCATGGTAATTATGACATTTTGAAATTATGCAATTGCATAAATTTATATTGTTTAAATCTCAAACAAATAATTCCATAAGATCTATAACCCACATTAAGTTTGGCACTCTCTAACATCATTAACATTCTGGTGATTTATGCAAACGGATACAATATGAGTGCCGATAACTACAAAATATTGACCTTCCAACTGCACAACCAGGACTGTTAAACATTTTTCGTTTAGATTACTCAACAAAACTAAACTATAAACTTTTTTACGGTCCATTTTTAAGGAAACACATTATTTTTTGCTGGGCACATCCTGCTGTTTTCGTCATCTTAAAAATTAACTACTTTTTTTGTGGTTTCAGGGAATATTTTATTAACTGAATTGTTTCCAGAATAATAATGGAAATATTAAATATATTATTTAAAAAAAATACACCTTGTCAATCTACCTAATCTACCTAAAAATCTGTCAATGTGTGTCAATCACAACAAAAGCTTCTATTCTATTTTATTTTATTCCATTTCATATATCGTCGGCTTACAAGTAAAAGGCACTAAGTCACTTTTTTGTAAAAATGGGATTTAATGGCACTGTAATTAATTTTTGATGATCTATGTATAGGTAAACCGAACTAACTTCTAGGTGGACTGCCAAGGGAGTTACCCACTATACAAAACCCACCAATTTGATTTTGCCTGGTAATAGACACCAAGTCACTTAGTGCACAGTGCGTTTTACTTGTAGATTATTTCAAATGTTTCTGCACTAAGCGACTTTCTAAAAAGAGTTAATTTATAAAAATATGATTGCTTGAATCATTTATATGATACAATATCGCGTTATTTATTGTACTGACAAATGCATTCAAATTTTGCTATGTTAAAGTTGATGGAATAGAGACAGAACAGAGAAACAGAACTTTACATGTAAAATGACAATATTTTTTACTTGTACTTTCGATGTGTAGGTAATAATTTAATTTTCATTTGCATTGGTTTTTTATTATCAGATAATATTTTAAAACTAAATGTGAAGCCTTCACACTAAGTTCAAAGTCTCGGTGCATTTCTGAGGGGTGTTTTCCGAACTTGAGGCAAACTTTAGTTTTTCTTTATATTCTTATTATTTATGTAATAACCAACGGTTTAAAAGCAAAATAAAAAAAAATCTATCGGTTGTTTTTTTTTTTTAATTTAGATATTTTTTATAAAAATCTGCACCTGTTTAATTATTTGTCTATATCTCAGCTATTTCTAATTATGTAATAAAAATATTATTAAAAATAAAATAAAGACTGCTTAATTTTCTACAAAAAAAGTAAATACCATTTTTTTAAAATCTTTTGCCGTTTTGACCCAATACGCGATTCAAGTTTAAATTAAAACAAAAAAGTATAAATTAATCTTTATATTTATTAAAAATTATCTAAGGAGGCTTATTATATTATTATTTTAATAAATATAAAGATGAACTTTGTTGTTTTACTTTAAACTTTAATCGCGTATTGTGACAAAACGGCAAAAGAATTTAAAAAAATGTTATTTACTTTTTTGTCGAGGGGCTGACCGTGAGGAAATCTTTTGTACAAACCAAACGAACTCAGGAGGAACTCTGGAGGAACTCTGAAGTACTCTGGAGGAACTCCCGAGGAACTCCGAGGAACTCTGAGGAACTCTGAAGATCTCTGGAGGAACTCAGGAGGAACTCCGAGGAACTCCGAAGAAACTCAGAGGAACTCTTTGCAAAAAGGAACTCTTTTGTACAAATTTCAGACGCGGTCAGAAACAATTATTATTTATTACCCATGCGGATTAACGTTTTTATTTTCAAACTAGATGAGCCTTATCAAAATATCATACCTATGGGCGCCAATTTTTATTGCAGGGGCGCCATGTTGGGTAGAAACCATCAGAGACAAAGCTTTTTTCTTAAAGTAAATTTTGGGGCCTCAGTTTTTTTTGAAGGGGCGCCAAGTTTGGTAGAAACTGTCAGGGACAAAGCTTTTTTTCATGAAGGTATTTTTTGGGCGCTAACTTCTTTTTTTGTAGGGGGGGGGCGCCAATTTTTGGTTGAAACTGTCAGGGATAAAGCTTTTTTTCATGAAGGTATTTTTTTGGGCCCCAATTTCTTTTTATTTTTGTAGGGGCGCCAAGTTTTGGTTGAAACCGTCAGGGACAAAGCTTTTTTTTTGAGGGTGCCTTATTGGCAGTAGTGCTTGCTTGTATAGCGGTAATTTCTACGGCTTATTTGCCAAAAATTACCCCCATCCAGAGAGGAATTCTTAAGGAACACAGGAGGAACTCGAAGGAACTCCCAAGGAACTCGGAGGAACTCGGAGGAACTCGGAGGAACTTGGAGGAACTCGGAGGAACTCTGGAGGAACTCCGAGGAACTCCGAAGAAACTCAGAAGAACTCTGAGGAACTCTTTGCAAAAATGAACTCTTTTGTACAAATTTCAGACGCGGTCAGCCCCTCGTTTTTTGTAGAAAATTAAGCAATCTTTGTTTTATTTATAATAATATTTTTATTATAATTAGAAATAGCCGAGATATAAACAAATAATTGAATAGGTGCAGATTAAAAAAAAATATAAATAAAAAAAAACTAACTGATAGATTTTTTAAATTTTGCTCTTAAATCCTTGGTCACTACATAAATAACAAGAATATAAAAAAACTAATGTTCGTGGCAAGTTCGGAAAATAGCTCTTAGAATTGCACGGTGAAGTGTTTTATCATAGTTAATATAACAAGATCGAGGGATTTTTTCGGCTAATTTTGTTGTTTGTATTTACGAAAGCTTTTTTGCTTAGCAACGCACGAGACACAGTGAATGCATATAAAAACCACGACCGCGTAGCGGGAGGGGTTTTTGCATTCGCTGGGTCGAGTGCTTGATAAGCAAAAAGGTTTTCGTAAGTACAAACAGCAAACTTAGACGAAAAAAACATGAGGTTGCGTTGTATTTGTTAAGAAAAATTCACAATTCAAATAAACAAAATTATAAACTTTAATTAAAAATGAAAATAACCACAAGAACAATTTTTAAAACGTTTCTTTATAATATATTATATTAAGCTAATTAAAAGTACAATTGTGAAACACACAATTTTCAAATTTTAGTCCTTGTTTTGTATTTGGTGCAATAATGCTTGAAGATGAACTAATGGTTGTTGTTGCCCTATCTTGTGCTAAATTCTTGTCTTGTACCAAAGGTAGTACCGGTGCTAAATTAGATTCTATATTAGATGAACGAACTTTATCTAATATGGTGGTATGATGTTCTTCATTTAGTTGTAAATATGGCTTTATAGATGAGTAACTTGAGTGGCCACTAATTTTTATTAATTCTTGCTCTTGTACTCCTTGCCTAACCATATTTGAAATGACTGTGGCGCGACTAGAATGATTTGTAATTTTTCTCTTTTTTGTGTCCAATCCAGCCTTTTTCGCAGATATTTTATTCCACTTAGAAAAAGTATTTTTTCCAACTGGGCTATTCTTGTACCATATTCCGGTTTCTTTCCAGTTAGGATTCGCAGTTAAAAAAAATCGATTAGTAATTATATTTTTATTCCGTTTTTCTACCAGTTTTTTATATAATCGAACAGGACATTTATCAGCATTCTGGGTATTTGGTGTAAGCCATTTATTGTCACTACATTTTTGATCTCCTCCTTGACAAGTTTTCGTAAATACCGGATTGTAAATAATTCTTCCAGATTTATCACCGTTATTTTTCATTTCTTCTTGAAAATGCCCCAATAAACAATTTACACCTTCGCCGCCGCGCCAAGCTAATTCAACAGACGCGATGTGAAAAAATTTCATCTGGAGTCCACTAGGAGTATTTTCATCATTTGCGTTAATCATTAAATGGTACTCGTCCACCTCCAGAGCAGATGCACTTAATTTTCTTTTCGCTGGGTTTGATTGGAGTTGCTTTCTAATTGCGTTTTTAGCCATTCTAGCGTTCGAAAACTCTACATCTATAAAAGGATTAAAGCTTCTTTGGTATTCGGTAAAATATTTTTCCTGTAAAATTTTAGCCGTCGTATTCCATATTGTTTTTACGGAACACTCTTTGTATTCTTCCCCGTTAACTTTCCTCATATTTATAGCCCATGTTTTTAATACTGATGCTATTTCATCGATTGTGGTTGTGCTGTCCAATAAATAACCTTTTTCCTCGCAAAATTCAGTAAATTGCTTCCATATGGAATTTTTCGTCCTCACAGTGTTAACCGGCACAGCTGATTTTAAAATTATTTCCACATTTTCTTCAGAAATACTAGCAAATCTATCGCCCATTTTTAAAAGTTTACTATGAAGACGCGCAAATGACTTATTCACAAACTAATTTGACAGTACTTTTCATAGGTTCTGTGATATTGTTCAAATATTATTTTCTTGGTTACCCGCAACTAAAGTACATAGTAACGGAAAAAATCCTCATAATAATAATGAAGTGTGAATTTTTCATTAATAATGATTCATTATAATTATTGACTTTAGGAGATGCTTCTTTGCCGGCACAGTCGATGGCCTCTGAAAACTGTCTTAGTTCTGGCATAGTAAGCAGTTTCATATAATTAATAACAATTAATTATTATTATTAATTTTGGAAACGTTCTTAAAACAATCAAAAAGTCCAAACCCTTCTTTTAAAAATCTAGTTTTTGAAAATTTATATAAACATCTTGTTTTCTACTTTTTAGTTATACATTACTTTTAATTAATAGAAGGGTTTTAATTTTAAATAGTTGTCTTTTATATTATTTTATTGACTTAGTGTCTTTACTTGTAAGCCGACGTCGTGGGCCTACAAGTAAAAGGCACTAAGTCCATGTCTTTTTTCAAATTTAGTTGAATTAAAGTACTTCAATGTTTCTTTATTAAACTGCAAATGGGACATTATTATGTCCAAACATGTCATTGCAATTTGCGGTAGTTTTTTTTTCCAAAAACAATTATTATAAAAATTAAAAAACAACAATGAAAGTTAAATTTGTCAAAATCTCAAAACCATGTTTTTGGACTTTTTACTTGCTCTTTACTTGTAAGCCGACAATATGTTAAATAAGCTATACTATTACCTATTACCTTACTTTTTTATAAAAAGTTTTAAATTTGAATAATTTTTTATTACCAATTAGAGGAAAATTCACAGATTTTATTATTGTAGATTAGATTGTGCTAGAACATATAAAACATTTAGATAAAAATCTCATTTTGACCCACAAATGAAAAATTTTCACACTCATTGTCTGACAAACTTTCCTTGCAATCTTTTAAATATTTAGATTGAGTTTTTGATATAAAATGTTGTTTTAAAACAACCATTTTTTCCACCAGAGACTTAAAAAAAGTCATAAACGTTTTTTATTATTGTTACCATTTTCGTAAGGTCTATTGAATCTCATTGTTTGTAGGTACTATTTTCAGGCATTTCTTCTATTTCATCTGAATCTAATAATATTTTAAACATTTCTTCTGCATTACGGTAGTTATGATATTTTGAAATCATGCAATTGCATATTGTTTAAATCTCAAACAAATAATTCCATAGATCTATAACCGACATTAAGTTTGGCACTCTCTAACATCAGTAACATTCTGGTGATTTATGCAAACGCATACAATAAGAGTGCCAATAACTACTAAATATTGACCTTCCATCTTCACAACCAAGACTGTTAAACATTTTTCGTTTAGATTACTCAACAAAACTAAACTATAAACTTTTTTACCGTCCATTTTTACGGAAACACATTCTTTTTTGCTGGGCATATCCTGCTGTTTCGTCATCTTAAAAATCAACTACTTTTTTGTGGTTTCAGGGGACATTTTATTAACATAATAATGGAAATATTAAATATATTATTTAAAAAAATCAACCGTGTCAAAGTTTCTTTTTGGTATAAATCACTTCATTTGAGCTCTGTTATCATAAAAATATCTACAGTAAAATCAAATTAGTACAAACTTCCAGAGGGTGTTAAAAATTTCTCTGCAGGCTACTGACTCCTTATATATGCGTTTTGGCATTCTGAAGTAAGCCTTTATAATTGTAACTTTTACCCACTTTTTAAACGTATAATATTGTTTTGCCTAATTTATTTAGTTTTATTTTTGATGAATATAAAGAAAAATGTAGCTCTATTTTTGTATATTTTCAAATTCTTGTAGAAACTAAGTTTTTTAACTTACACTTATTTGTCATCCCAAATTATTATTTGAAGTTTTCTTAATTTAAATTTAAACAAAAATCTTATTATAACATTTAAAAAGTATATTTTTTGTTTTTTAACCCATTGCAAACTTCGATAAATTTACTTTATTGTTTAGTAGTATTTCCCTGAGAGTATACAAAATTTAAGTTTGACTGTTTTGACGTGTAAGTAATAGTAATACCTAAATCTTATAACTATAACTATATATAGTAAAGATTAAGTTTTGTTAACTATTCAGAGTATTTAGAAAGTTCAAAATTTATAAATTCATACTTGCTAAGAGCTTACAGTGCGTGTAAGAAAGACAGGACCAATCACTGAAGGCTAACGGATTAGAATCGAGTCGATTCAACCGACCTAGTCATTTACCGGGAGCATGCAAAAATTAGAATAAAAAAGAACTCTTTTTCAAGTAAATAGACACTTTAAACTATTGTTCGCCAAGCGGAATGTCATGTTGACGCTGTTGTTACTCAGTCACTTGGTCATGGTCCATGACACATGGAAAAAGAGATTTTTTTTTGAAAACTCTTTCTTTTTTCAAAAAACGAATATGTAATTAAAAAAAAAACAATATTTTTGTATTTATTTTACCCCGGCCCATTTCTACCAAAAATAATTCCATCCGAGAACTTTGTGTAACGAATATGTAATAAAAAAAAACACACAATATTTTTGTATTTATTTTACCCCGGCCTATTTCTACCAAAAATAATCCCATCCGAGAACTTTGTGTAAGGTTGTCGAGTAGGGTGGTTCAAAACAAAAAAGTTGGATTTTTTTGCTGCTCATGGAGAATAAATCTCATTTTGATGAGTTAATATCCCACAAAAAAAATAAAAATATTGGAGTATACACGGTGTATTTGAAATAGCGTCGGAAATTTTAACAGATAATTCTACATCATAAAATATGACAAAGTTCCTATAAACATATGTCTAAAAATGTGTCATAAGGGAGCTACGCCCCTTTGAAAGTGGCTAAAAAAATCGGTTTTTATTTAATAACTCAGGAACCCTTTGAGATATATCAACGAGGTTTTGCACGTCAACTAATCCTACCAAGGCCCGTTTTTATGTGTTATTTTCATGTACTTATTTCAACCAGGGGTGTGCGAAATGGGGGGGGGGGCTTATCAGTTTTTTGTCCCAAACTTTTTTCTGTATAACTTTTTTGCAATTTTATTTTTGAAATATAATTCCTCAAGTCAAAATACATAAAAAAGGTACTCTTATTGTAATACTGTAGGAAATTAAATACTAAAATGTTGAAAACCAAAATTTTAATGATGCAGGGCAAATGTACATTAAAAACTAAGAAAAAAACCTCATATATAGGTACCTCCAAAAATCAATCCTAATGGAGCTATGGTCTCCTAAATATGCACCATTTTTAAAGGGCTATGGTAGCTTTAAAAGCGTTTTTTCGACCTACATGTATGGAAACTTTTTTTCTTAGTTTTTGATGCAGAATAACATTGCATCATTAAAATTTTGGTTTTCGACATTTTAGTATTTAATTTTTCGTCCTCGAACCGTGAAATTTCACCTTCAAATGAACTTTTCTCGAAAACGGTTAATCCTACAGTATTACAACATGAGTACCTTTTTTATGTATTTTGACCTGAGGAATCATATTTCAAAAATAAAATTGCAAAAAGGTAACACAGAAAAAAGTATGGGACAAAAAACTGATAAGGCCCCACCGTTTCGCACACCCCTGGTTTAAATAAGTACGTGAAAATGACATACAAAGATGGGCCTTATTAGGATTAATTCACGTGCAAAACCTGGTTAACATATCTCAAAGGGTTCCTGAGTTATTAAATAAAAACCGATTTTTTTAGCCAATTTCAAAGGGGCGTAGCTCCCTTATGACGCATTTTTAGACATATGTTTATAGGAGCTTTTTGTCATATTTTATCATGTTAAAATTTCCTACGCTATTTCAAATACACCTTGTAGTTACCACTCCCTCACGAGGGTGCAAGTTTTGGCTACTTATCCAGGGTGGGCTCGAAGTGATTTTTGAATGCTAGTAAAAATCCAAAAATAAAAATAATCGCTTTCCCAATTTTTTTTTATGGGGATAAAAAGGGAAATTATGTAGCAAAAAATTATGAGTTTTCTCAAATGACCTGAAATTTTCATAATATAGTCTTTATATACTAGCTTAAGTTTTAACATAAAAATCAAAAAAATTGCGCTTTGCTAACACACCAGAAGAGGGTGTTTATCCTAAAAAACTGTGTTTTTTCAAATACTTTTGATAATTTTGGCTTAACGGTTAATATTTTCCAAATATTTCTTACTACAAAAATTAAAGAAATGATCTTTATTTTAATTTTAATTTAATTTTAAAATCGGTTAAGTAACAGAAAAGTTACCTGCTGAAAATGTACGAGTCTGTGCGGGTATAAAATCAAATCCGGTTTAGTATGTTTCATACCCGTCAAGTCGGCTTTCACCCGTCACATCGTTTTAGACCCGCAATTTCAGATTTAATTTAAACCTGCACAAGTCCGAAATTGACGATAATGATTTATACCGGCATTTTAGGATTTAATTTAAATCTGCTCATGTCAGCACAAATCCGTCAATGTATATCAGCTAAACACATCCGCTTAAGTCAGCACAAGTACGTCTAAACTTGAAAATATGTATAAGTCCGCACAAATGTGTCCCATACCCGCCCAAGTCTGTATAAATACGATTTAAGTCCGGTCTTTGCATCCGCGTCACATTGTGACGCCGTCACAAGTTCGCCCAAATCCGCCTAGACCTGCAAATCTATATCGGCCCAAGTCTGCACAAATATGTTCTTTACCTGCAAATAGTGCCGGGTGATACCCGCAGAAGTCTGCATAACACCGCACAAGCCAAATCCGCACAAGTCTGTTTTAATACGTTTTAAGTCCGGTCTTTGCACCCGCGTCATAAGTCCGCCCAAATCCGCCTAGACCTGCAAATCTATGCCGGCCCAAGTCGGCAGAAATATGTTATTTATCTGCAAATAGTTATACCGGCCTAAGTCTGCACAACACCGCACAAGTTTGTTTTAATACGTTTTAAGTCCGGTCTTTGCACCTTTGGCTGACCATCATTTAATCCAAGTTTAAAGTTAAACCATCGTTGGTGCAAGTGGCTCTAAGGGCCACTTGCACCAACTTTTGGTCTGGGGTTATCTTAACTAAACCAATTCCCTTATAAGGGACACTTGTACCAACTTTTGATGTGGGATTATCTCGAACAAACCGAGTTTAAGTTAAAAATGCTGCGTTCTGAATGGTTGACTGCCAATTAAAAAATAAAAAAAAAATAATTAATTAATAAAAGTCCAAACGTCAATTTAATCCACGTTTAAAGTTAAACCATCATTGGTACAAGTGGCCTCCCAGACAGCACAAAGATTACTTAAAGAGATCTTAAATATGTAGCTCGTCATTCAAGACGTCTTAAGAACGTCGGTTTTCGCCGTATATGTATCTTAAAGATGTCTTAACGACCTCGTATGTTACAAAAGGTAACGTCTTTAAGACATCTTTTTTAAGACGCCTTACTGACGCATCAATTATCAGGTTTTGAAGGGTCAAAAGTCTATTTTAAAGAATAAGGCGGTTTTTATTGAATATATATATATATATATATTTATTGAATTAAAATTCCAATTGAATGTTTAAAACAATTAAAAAATAAATATGGGACTAAACGCCATCGTTTTGTTAAAATTAAAGTTAAGTAGTTTTAGTAGTTTTATTTTTTACATAATAATAGGTGTTTCTAAAATAAAATTCTTCAATAAGGTATAAAAAACAATTGAAAATTAAATGGAGCACTATTACTACCTTTAAATATTATCATTAACTATGCAGTACGTGTCTAAAGTTCTCCCCCATTTAAACCGAAAACCGAATTGGTATTTTGGGATCCTTTCATTGATTTCTGCTTCAATCCGTTTTTTAATAATGTGTTCCAAGTTTTTTCCAAGAACAGGAAGTAAAGTGATGGGACGGTAGTTTGTTGTTTTTGAGTGATCAGTGTTTGGTTTTGGAATTACAATAATGTGGCCAGACTTCCAAACAGCTGGGAAATGGTGATTGTTTAAACAGTAGTCATATAGTCTGATTATAAATAGGTGAACCTCATGGTCAAGCTTCTTTAGCATGCTTCTATTGATGTTATCTTTGCCGAGGGTAGTATTCTTTCCTTGTAAAACTATTCCAAAATATTCTTCTTCACTTATTACTTGCGACTCGGTTGGAAATTGTTGAGATGTGTAAGTGTTGTACCAGTTGTTGATTCTTGTAAAATTTTCGTTGTCGAAGAGAGGATTGTTTTTTTCAGTGTATGTATTTTGGAAATGTTCTTTAAAAACATTGGCCTTTTCTTCATCGGTAGCGTAAGTTTGCCCGTTCTCCACTAAACTGTCTATTTTGTTTTTAGTTTTATATTTAGATACCTTTTTAACTTTGTTCCAGTAGTTTTTACCTTTCTGTTTGTTGATTTCTTGGCAGGTTTCAAGCCATTGGTTTTCCTTATATTGTTTAATTAACAATTGGATTTCTTTATTAAGAACATTTATTTGTCTTTTTAGATCGGGAATCCGCAGCTCACAATATTGTCTGTACATTTTTCTTTTACGTTTTATTAGTTGAATTATAAAGGGGGGCAATGCATGTGTAAAATATGTTTTTTTAAATTTGGGAGTATTTTTCATAACTAAATCTGAGAATTTTTTGTTGAATTCAGAGATGAGATTTGGAGTTATGGGTTGGCCTTCCAATGATCTTATATATCCTTTTAATGATAAGTTTACTTTTTTCATATCGCCTTTGTTAAAGTTGTACAGTAGGGGTTCGTCTTTTGGTGGGGGAGTAGCCAGCATGTCTATTTTTATGTGGAAAGCCAGATGGTCTGATCCTAGCTCGTTGGTAAGAACTATATCCTTAATACTGTTTTTTAGGTTTTCAGTGTGGAATATTATATCTGGAGTTGTGTCATTATTGTTGGGCATAAGGAATGTAGGAGGTGTGTTTATCTGCATGAAATCGGAGTTATGTGGATGTTGAGTGTATATAAACTGTAAATATATGGAGCAGGTCATCTTGGTAGGGGACCGTAAAATGAAGGGCATCATTGAGCTGGTTGTTTGGTCTTGGAGCATTAGCTTTACCCATTTTCACACTAGAATGAACCTGGAAAAGGCATCCCCCTCTAGCATTTCTGTTTGCAATTATTCCATCTTTTTTTATAGTTTTCCAATCTCTATAATTATTGTTGCTAGTGGGATTGGTCTTGGTTTCAAGAAATAGTGTAACATTGATATAATTCTGTTCAATAAAATGGTTTATAAGTGTTTTCTTAGGAATGTAACTATTGATGTTAGCATATAAAATATTAAGGTTGAATTTGAGCTTGTATGCCTATTGAAGGTTCAGTGGGTGATGGAGAAGATGGTAAATTCAAGTCGAACATTAGAATATATAGGTGAAACTGGTATAGTATCTATGTTGTAATTTTTAATAAATTTCTTTTTGAGTCTATCCAATAAAGCATCACGGTTGGTGTTCTTGGGATTGTTAATTTTGTCTATATGTAAAATAAAATCATGTACTGTTATTGGAGCGTGGATGCTGGAGTTCTTGGTAATTTTCTTGTCAATTTCACTAGAAGTTTTATTTACCATCTTAATGGGGATATTTGGAATACCTTGGATGGGTTGAATTGGTCGCTTTGGACATTTTGTAGACCATGCACCATGGTCAGTGGATTCGCAAGCAGTGCATTTAGGTGGTAGTCCAGTAGGACACTTAAAGTCATTGTGTTTACCACCGCATTTGGTGCATTTTGCTGGTACATCGCAATTTTCTGTGGTATGCGTAAATTGGTGGCATTTATTGCATGGAAGTGGCAACGGGGCTGGTGGTCCATCTATGTAAACAGGGTAGTGGCAATTTTTGTAAAATACTCCATTATTTATGAGTTTTTCATAGGAAGATAAGTCACCAGTTATGATGCGTATGAAGGATGTGGGTTGATTTGTTTTGCGGGAGATAATCCTTTTACAGTATCTATGTATCACATTGTCGTTTTTAAGGAAATTGCTGATGTTTTCTGCGTCTATATCCAATTCAACTAAGGCGATAACACAACAGTAAGAGGCTGTAGGTATTGTTTTGCTGTTGGGGGCTATTGTGGCGGAATGTGATTCAGAGAAATTTTTAATGGATTTTTAGAGAAGCATTTCTTTTAAAACGGCCATTATATGTGGTTTTTCTGAATCGGTCGTTAGTAGAAATCCTTTACTTGTGGAAACAATAACATCGTTGGAGTTTGGGTATTTAGCTTGCCAGATGTCGGCCATTGAACTTCTGCTAATATTATCTGCTGTATTTAAGTAGAAATAATACTTGAACTTTCTGTTGGTTAAATCGTACATCTTGCGAGACGAATTGTTTTGTTTTTGATTTGTAGGGTTAGAATCGTTTGTTTTGACTTGCGATGAGGAAGAAGAAGAAGATAAGGCTATGTTTGTATTTACGATGGCAACCGAGTTTTTTGGTGGAGTGTTTTTTGTGTCCGTTTTTTTCTGGATTCGACCTTCATCCTCGTTCGTGGAAATCGAATTATTTGGAGTATTTTTCTTGTATTTTCGTTTTTGGTTTCTTTTGCGTTTGACAGTGGACCACTCATTTGTTTCCGAATTAAAACCGACCGTATCCGTGTCTTCATCGTCAGGACCGCTCATATTTTAAACTTTTGCGAAAGAAAAAGATTAGCGCTAAGATAATCGCGACCGTATCGTATGCATGCGCTGTGAATACTTGACTTGGTTTATTTTATTTCTTTGTTTTTTGCGAAAAAAAAAAATTTTCACGGGATCGGTTTCTGTAGGTCTCATAATGTTAGGTAGGTCTAATATTGTTATTGCTGTATGTTCCATCGTTTTTTCGTTTAAGCCGCTCATATCTTCTTCTTCTTCTTCTTCTTCGTCCACAGCAGGCAATATGTTTTCCAGATCTCCTAAGCTGCTTAGTTTAAGCTTTTTATTATCTAGCACGGCATATATAAAACCATGTAATGGCCATACATTTTTCACTCCAAGTTTTTCCTGCCCAGTTTTTAAGATTTCTTGATTGTATTTGGTTAAATCTTCAGTTATGAAGATTTTTTCCCTTTTAGGAGTCTTCTGTTTTTTATAATATTTTGTTTTGTCTTTAGAGTTGATAATTGTACTACTACTACTTTGTTTTGTTTTTATTTTTGCCTACTCTGTAGGCATTATCGAAATTTGGAAAAAAATATATTGGATGATTCTTGGAACTATTGGATTTTGTTCACAAAAGGTAGGACTAATATGGTATAATTTGTTAGTTAATTAAAATTACCTTATAATTTGTTGGTTAATTAAAATTACCTGTTTTTTTTACTAACAACATTGTGATGCAGGTTTTTTTAACGGTTCTTCCATATGTGGTGGATTTTTTTTTAACCACCTTCAATTTTGATTATGTATTTTTTTCTCGTCAAGATATTCTAATCACATATATATTTAGATATTCTAATCACATATATATTCTAATCACATATATACTTTTTTTTTTTCGTTAAACAGTTTGTTTGAACAGAAAGTATAAGAGGTTTAGAGAAATTAATTTTAACTCTTCTGTTAATCTTAACAATTATATTTAATAAACTTAATCAATTATAAATATAAATATTGGTGAACATATAACTTAAATTAAAATGGACTTACATTATAATAATATCTTCCTTACAGTAAAAATTGCTTAAACACTTGGCTTTACACTTGGCTATGGCTTCTGAACATATTGAACTTTTAATTATTTGACATTTTCATACATATTAACCATTTTCTTCTTTTCTTTCTTTTCTTTAACTAACCCCACCGAAAAGGCTAGTATAAATACTTTACAAAACTTTAAAATATAAATCTAGAATCGGAATGATAAGGATAGAAGGATGCTAGGATCAGAATGATTCTCTGCTTAAAAATAAAAGCCTTTTATACCACCAAAAAACTTACATTACCATAGTACATTTTCCCATTTTTCCATAATCTCATAAATAACTTTTTACGTTCAATTCTTTCCTTCTAACTTTATCTCCAAACCGGCCCTTAACTCATAACTCATATCGCGGCCCTATATTTCGTACATAACTCTCGTATCATTGTACATTTCTCTATTTCCTTACAATTTCCAGTATTCTTAGGCAATTTGTTGAACACTTTAAGCTCCGTATTTTACGAAAATGAATTTGTATAGCAAAAACTTACTAACGCGGAAATTAGATACCTCTACCCTGTTTCCTACACTGTAACTCGGTAAAGTTATAGTTTTGTGTTCAGTAATAAACTTCAAATTTTTACTTAAGTTTTCAATATTATCTCCGAAATCTAAAATTTGTATAAATATTTTCTATCTCAATTACTCGTATTAATCCTTCCTACTAAGTTTTACTATTTTTTCTTTAGTATTTTAGAAAATTTTGTTACTTAAATTAAGGTTCAGACTACCATCCGAAAAATTATTTGCAATAAATTTTGCTTACTAACTTGGAATCATGCGATGTGTTTTTAGCGCGAAATCTACTAAATTATTCCTTAATTCTGAATAACTTTCTCGATATGCTAAAATTTGCTTTTAATTTTTAAGTTTTAAATCCAATAACTTTTAATTAACTATTTAATATTAAATATCCCTGTCACATTCAATTTTTGCAACATAAAATTTAAAATCACACTTAAATCTCAATAAAAAAAATTATTTTTTTTAATAAAAATATAAAAATATTCAAAATAAAATAAAATAAGCAATTTCCAAAAAAAATCATGAAGTTACAAAAAAAAATTAAATTATATATCTTTCCAAAGTTTACAAAAACATTTTCAGAAAACATTGAAAATATGTATTCTAAAACTAACAAAATAATCCCAATAAAACAAACATTTTTATCCTTTTGTCAGAAAATAAAAAAAAAACTATTATTTATTTTTGTAATTTTCAAATAAAACTTTGTGGTTTGGCTTTACCCTTCGTAATATAAATACATAGCTATCAAATCTTTAGTTATTTTATTAATATTGATCCATATTTCGAAATATAAAATTTTTACTCAGTAATACATTAAATCCTTAAAAAAAATAAATAAATTCTTTCAGATAAAAAATAAACTCTTGAGATTTAATAACTTTGTATAACAAAAAAAAATGTATATTAAAAAAAATATTATTCATAGAACAAAAAACGTCAATAGCACAAAAAAAAATCAGTATAAAAAAAAATTTCACCAAATTTTTCTGGGAAAAAAAAAATGCTGGTCCCAAAAACTATACTTCTTTCTTCATTATTTTCATAAAAATATAAAATTATTTTGCAGTTTCCGTAAACAATTAAAACAAAGTCCATAATTCCACCCATTTAAACAAATTTATCAGTTAGTATATATTTTCTGTTTCATTCTGAATTCCACAAGATCTCTTTTCTCTATGTGTGCCATTTAATTAACTTAAAAATTTCTCTTTTCGTGAACTCTTATTACTTTCTATGCAAAAAATACAGGATATATGCCTATATGTAGGTTTCCCAAACTGTTAAATCCTCAGTTTTGACACCATTATGTGATGCAGAGTTTTTTATCCCGTGGGACATATAACTTAAATTAAAATGGACTTACTTATAATATTGTCTTCTTTACAGTAAAAATTGCTTAAACACTTGGCTTTATACTTGGCTATGGCTTCTGAACATATTGAACTTTTAATTATTTGATATTTCCATACATATTAACCATTTTCTGTTAACTTTAACTAACCCCACCGAAAAGACTAGTATAAATACTTTACAAAACTTTAAAATATAAATCTAGAATCGGAATGATAAGGATAGAAGGATGCTAGGATCAGAATGATTCTCTGCTTAAAAATAAAAGCCTTTTATACCACCAAAAAACATAAAAATGTGGCAAGACGCTATTGGTTAAAACACCTTTAGAGATGCGTCGTTTCAAAATCTGATAGGCAGTACTTAGGTTAATAACTAAAAGCGGGGCCGGTGAACTTACCGGCCACACGAATTCTCAATTTTTTTTTAAACCAAAAAAAATTACTTACCTTAAATAGTATTTTTGCAAAAAAAAAATTGCGGATTACTCACAAATTAGCGAGAAATTAATTTAAAAAAGTCCGAATTTTGTGCATTTTTAAGTACATTTCTCTTCTTCTTCTGCTTCTCTACTTCAATTTAGGACCCTGCTAAATAATAAATAAACAGCGTTGTCAGATTGTGCATATATTTAAAACGTTTTTTTCTGAGGTTTATATTAAAAATGTACAAAAAGCAATCAAAAACTATAATTTTATTGTAAAACAAAACACAAACGTAAACCAACGCCTCCCATTAAAAAAAAACACCAAACCAGCAAATTACCCAACCAATCCATTGTTAACGTTAACCAACGCCTTCTATTAAAAAAAAAAAACCAAACCAGCAAACTACCAAACCAAACCATTTTTAACGTAAACCAACACACCCATTAAAAAAAACACTAACCAGAAATTTTTGAGTATTTTAACAATTTTTTATTATAAAAATTTCAACAATTATTTTATTATATTTATTAATTTCCAGAGAATAGTAAGAGAGCCACTGAAATCAGTGCTGCTACTACAAACCTCGCTTTCGGCCGTATGATCTTCGGCCGTAATACCCACACCGCTAATATCTAATACTTACATCTGACAACGCTGCATTTTTTTACAAACACACGAAGTTAGAAACATACATTCACGAAGTTAGAAACATGTAATCTGTCATCATTCTTTGTAAAATAAACAGTTATTTTTACATATAAATTTGTTCTAGATAAAAAACAACATTTTCCGCATTCAGAATTATTTATAATTGTTAGTTTTAGTATTACAGTGAAAAATTAGTACAAGATTGGCGTTATTTTTTGTGTCCGGTAAGTTCACCGAAACCCTAAAAGCATTTTAGACTTTTATGACTAATAAATTATTGATACCAAAAATACGATGAAGCCAACATAAAATTGATTACTTCGTCATCTAATTTATTTGACAGTTATTCTCCTTTAGAAAAGAATACAATAAAAAGTTTAACTTGTTGAGACCTGTAAATTTTGAATAATTCTTATATTTCTTAGTTTTCTATGACATTGACATATAATACAATATATTCTATATTCTTTATAATTATTAATTTTACATTATATTTTATTTTCTGAAATATAATATCTAAAAAATGAATAACCGTTACAACATCCACGAAAAAAGATTTTACATCGATTTAAATAAAAATCAATTAAGTGTGTAAATTTGACAACGCTGTAACATCATCGGTCATTGCACCTTTAATCAGCTGTTTTTCTGCATTCGGACCGACAAATAACGGAAGGATAAGGGGTTTATTTTATTTCTTTGTTTTTTGCGAAAAAAAAAATATTTTACGGGATCGATTTCTGTAGGTCTCATAACGTTAGGTAGGTCTTATATTGGTATTGTTGTATGTTCCGAATATCGTTTTTCCCTGTAACAAAATGTACTTAACTGCAGTAGGTAATGATCCCCAGTGAATCCCCATCCAGTAATTCTTGCAGCTATGCCTTCAATTTTTTTTTATGCGTCTTCGCGTTCTTTATCACTCGAAATTTTGAAATCGCCGAAACCACTCTTTTCAAGTTGTATTCGACTGATTACCGTAAATATTAACTAGTATGCCATGCGTTTCAGCAGCACTTTGCTTTGAAATATGAAGTAAAATTTCCGGCAAATGCAGCTTTTTCGGGACAAATGTTGACATTTTCGATGCAAAAAAATAATTGTTTACGCTTGAAACTAATGCCGAGTTTTGCATTAGTGAGCTCACACAAACACCTTCCAATCACAAGTACAGAAAATTCAGCAAATACAAAATTAGTATCACTAACACCTATTTGAAAAGGGCGGAAACTTATTCCCATACCTAATATATGTCCCAGCAGATGTTCAAAAAATCCTATTGTTACAGTGTAAAATTTTCTCACTGTAACTAAAATTTAAATAATAAAAATTTGGTTTACCTTTAGCTTTATATGGAGTGTTTTGGATCCTTAAAGTCAACCACACGTTTTAGATAATCTCTGGTTAGCTATTTTAGGCACATTATCTGGTTCTGGTTCATAACCTAACCTCTAAACCGTATTTCACAAACACTTATATTTTGACTTCAGGAATCCACAGGCATTTCATGTATTGGTTTTCGGGTTAATAATTCGGATTTTGTTATAATACTTCTTTCTAGGGCCAATTAATTTTATAATTAGACAAGAATTCATTTGTTTAGAATGCGGTATTTTTGTTTGACTAGGAATTTTTAAAGATAAACTTACAGTGAAACCTGAGTTATTGTAGTTTTATCATATAAACAGTATGGTACACATTTTAAGTAATATTTCCTGGGTAATCTTCCAGAATCGGGCTTATTTGGTTTGTTATTTATAATTTATCATATATTTACACTAAACCGTCAAATGAAAAGGTTCGTTCTGCGCAAGTGCAAGCGTTGTTGCCGATGATAACAGAAACCTGTTGTTATTATTTAATTAAAATTAAGTAAATTGTTTATAATTAAGGGGACCAGACTGTTTATTCACTGTATTAAAGAAATTATTTGTTATTATATCTTATTATTTAAAAACAGTAGTAAAATTATTTTTTTATTTGGAAAACAGATTTTCTCTAGAATTAGTAAAATGTTTGGCTCATAGATGGCGCAAGCTGGCTTAGAAATTTTGAAATGGCACAGATTTCAAATTTTTAAATAATATTTTAATTCGGTGATAAATTAAACTATATTTAATTTTGCTGTTTTGGACTGTCCTGTATTTATCCTTGCTATCCTTTCCTATGCCTTTACTGTAGATTTACTTGTCTTGGTTTCATGTGTGTTGAAAAAATTTAAATTTGGCCTTTTGCCAAAGAAAATTGTGTTTTGGAGAAATCCGTGTCGCGCATGATTTCGTCAAAATTTTATATCTGTTTCCGGGGGGGTGTCCCGCATAATCCAATTTTTTGGGTCTTCATGGTAAATCGCGACTGAAGACTCTTTCCATTTCTTATTCATCAGTATTATAGTGCGCAAGTTATTTTAGTGATTTTTATTTCTGCCAGTCAGGATTTTAAAATACTTGCAATTTTATAGTAATTATTTAATTTTATTTTTATATTTAATTACTTTTCTCGGTTTTCCGGATTTATTTATAATGATGGTGAGTTTTAAATATTTCTTTTCCTTTTCTTTATACTAAATTGAATTTTCTTAAATTAGATAAATTATATTATGGGTAATATGTGTTATTCTCTTGGAGCGGATCGCTGGACATACTACTAGGCCAAATAATATCCAAGTGAGTTTAATTTGATTTTTGATTTTGACCTAATGGAAATTTAAGGAAACGTGGCTTTGCCTTTTCTATTTTTAATATTCGTTAAATTAAATTTCTATTATGGTATGAAGTTAAGATGCGCATTTTTCTCATATATATTTTTCCAACACACGTGTTTTCCATTACAGGGCCTACTTTTGTACTGCATACTTTGGTACTGCCTACTTTTGTACTGCATACTTTGGTACTGCCTACTTTTGTACTGCATACTTTGGTACTGCATGCTGCCTGAGGACGAGAGACTATTCACTGTTGTAAACTTATCCCGTCTCCATAGCAACTGTAAATTTTGTTATTTGGCGAAGGCGCCGAAAATTGACACGTGCAAACTACTGTAAGGTATTTAATTTATTTTTATATATATTTGGTAACTTGCCAATTTATAGTTATAAACGCAAAGATTTTATATTTCTAAAGAGAAATTATTATATTATATATTTCTTTGTAATATTTTATACTATATCGACTACCCTAAACTGATAACCCACGACCTAGCCGTGGTATATAAATTTTATTTGCCGTTCTGGAAGTACTCTGTTTTAAAATATAATATTTTATATTATATTTTTTTATTATTATTTTATTGCTTTTTAAGTATTTTCAGGGTGAAACTATTGCCAAAAAGAACATGTAAAATGCACAGAACAGGGACATTTTAGTATTTTATAGTCCAAACTTGATATCAAGTAATATCAATACTTAAATATAAGTTACCAATGGGATATATTTGTGCAGCTTTAAAACATCAAAAAGTTTTTTATAAAAGTCCGAAATTTTTATTTATTTTTTCAATTTGACACACTGTATTTGTTTGTGCAGGGTCACATAATATTTTATATTGGGACAAACATATCCCACTTATTTTTTGTAAAAGAACATTTAAAATAAATCCCTTGATAGCATTTTATTTTATATACACAAAAAAAAGTTTCCGAAATTCAAAGAAAACAAATCCGGAGCTAAAGGGTTATATACGTACACTTCAAATCCACTAATATTTTTCTATATCAATCTCCATTTGGCTGTAAGGGCATTTTAAAAACAGGGCCCTGCGTCATTTTTGGCCATTTTAACACGTTATCCAAATCAAAATTACTCCGTTCCCCAACAAGATAAGACGTTCGTTAAAAAACATGAACTGCTCTTTCTGTTGTCATAATTTTTTAATTCAATTGATTTTTAAAGCTGATAACCAGTCTTAAAATCTTGTTAAATTTTTCATAAATTTGGAATTTTTTGTGATGTGATAGGGGGGGCCTTGGGGATGATTTTTTTTAAACAGTGATCCGCTCATAACTACTTTATTCTGACAATTTTTTAAATGCATAGCTTGCTCTCTGTTATTTTTTACAGCCTTCTATACAGGGTTATTGAAGGAAGTGGCCTATTAAAAGTTTATGGAGAACCAATAATTTTGAAAATGATATTTTGCACTTAGTTTGGACTTTTTGAGGTCTTTGAATATGGCCAATAGGTTAAAAATATTTCCATGCTTGTGTCACTTCCGCTTGTACCGTGGCACTCAACTTTAATTTTTTAAATAGAACACCCCATATATTTTTTATTTTTAAAATCTTCATTTTCTTTATTTGATGGGTAAAGTCCAGTAGTTTTTGAGTTATTCAAGTTTTTAGCGGGCCTAATTCTGTATTTACTAACTAAACCGGAAAAATGTATGAAATATAAATAGGTATATTTAAATTATTACTGTAAACGGTTTACAATTTGAACAGAAAAAACAGTCAGAATCGGGTGATATGAAGCTTATTCTGCTGGATGAAAACGGTAGGCCACAAATTGCTTAACCGGTCAAGAAAAATTTGGAAGGATTAAATTGGGAACTCTTGCCCCCCGCTCAATTCCCCAGACATTCCGCCTTCTGATTTCCATTTATTCCGATCGATGCAATCGGTCCTTACTGGAGAGCTGTTTACTTCTTAATGACTGGATCGATTCGAAAGAACCGGATTTTTTTTTATTCGAGTACCGTTTACTGCCTGAAACATGGAAAAAAGTTGTCGCTTGCGATTGTGGTTACTTCGAATAAAATTACTTTGTATTTCATTATGTCCTTACAGGAGAAAGTTATTTTTTAAACATCTGCTGAGATATATGTCCCTTAAAATAACGAATTTTTTTTAAAATATTCGAGTAACGAGTTGCGACGTTCCTAATGGATTTGGACTTTTTTTACCCATAAATAAAGTCACAGCAAACCTTAGCTTTCAGTGCGAAAAACTGCCAAAATATCGCCGATATTTGCTTACTTGATTTTAGAGCACAACACAACAGTAGGGCATTTGAAGTACTGAGCGCGGGTCGACACTTCTAGAAAGCGAACTGCTAACATCAAAGCTTTTTGCTATATAGCAAATATAGCAATATTACCACGTTCAAAGAAAAAAAATCATATCACCTTGCAAGGCAAAGTTGTACGCTCTGGGCAAAGTTGCAAGGTTTTACGGTACGAAAATAAGTTTAAGGACAGAAATTTTTAATTTTAAACAAAATTATAAAAATATTAATTTATTATTCCATTAATCTATTTTGCTACTACTACTCTTGGTACTAAAAAGGGCCAGCAGCCCGAAACTGTCAGTCTACCAATATCACTCTGTACGATGATTAGAAAATAGATTGATGGAATAATAAATGAAAATAAGGTTTCTCTAACTTCAAATAAAAAAGTTTTTTCATATATTTTTCTTATAATGCAGAGCTGCGAAATAAAGTTGAACAAGTGGCGTGCGTAACTTCATTTTATTAAGGGGTGGCAGTAGTAAGAGACGAAACGTCGGAAAGTGAAAATCCATTAACACGGTCTAAACCCGAAAGTGAAAGTTCTTTATGGGTGGCAGACAATTTTTAAAACTCTAAATTTATTGTTTTTTTTTTATTTTTTTATAATTTTGTATTAAACCGTTTTTTGTTGTCTATTTTTAGGAAGAGAATATTTTTAGGAAGAGAATATAACTTTTGTTCAAACTGTCTTAGCACAAAAAATTGAAAAATCAAAACCTTAAAAAATATTTTTAAAAAATTTAAAAATGTTAGTTTAAATAGAGAATTTTATAAGCTTTAAAATGATGTATCACACGACCCCCCTTTCTATTTAAAAAAATGTCCCCCCATGCCCCCCTGCACACATTTTAAGAGCTGAAAAAATCAAATATATATATCTACTTCATATAAACCAATACATACGTTCATTTTGGTAAAAAATACGTAAAATCGCGATTTTAAAATTTCGATTTTTGGAGCTACCACCTGCTGTATTTTTTAAATAAAGGCACTTAGCGATTTTATGTACATGACAACTTTTATTCAGAATGACCTAAAGATTCTGTTCCTAGATTTTGAAAAGATTCTGTCGACAACAAATTTCCTAGGCATTTGGTGCGGGGTCCTTTATTAAAAATCTTAAAATACGTATTTTGTACATGTTAAAGCTCGTTACAGTTTTTATGTGTTCTGGTAATTTGTTTGGACTTTTGAAGCATAAAAGGAGCCTCTCAAATTGCGCAAGCATATGTCTTGAAAAATTATATCAAAGTACCTTTTAAGGAGTTTTCGGGGTCGATAATTACGAATCTGTATTCAATAAAAAAATTATGAAAATATGTATTTGGGTCAAGGAAAAGGCATTTATTCTCAAAAGTTAAGGACAAACTTTGACAGGTGTCAAATATCAATTTTTGGCAAATGTCCCATTTTTGCATAAAATTTTGGCAACTTATGAAATTTTCGCATGCTCCGTCAAAAAAAAATTTAAAAATGCGTATAAATAAATAGTAAATAGTTCAAATAGTTTTTAAAGTTTATCCAATAATGTATTTATGATAAATACCAGTTTTCATGTATTTTTTAATTTAAATTTGTTTAACTTTTAACCGAAAACTGTGGATGACTTAATTTTTATTGGAGTTGTTTTATATATAGAATAATACATAATTGGCTGCTACGAGTTGCCACTGCTGAAAATAAAAAAAGGATTTTTTTTTTAAATTTTGTTTTTGAAATTGCCTTGACAATTTTAAGTGTGTCATTCTTAATAAAAAATATAAAAAAAGTTCTTATACACATAACATAATGAGTAGCCTCTTTAAGAGGTGCCAAAAAATTATTTTTGGTTTTTGGTTTTGCATATGATCTAAACCTAATAAGGCCTTTTTGTGTTTTTTTTATGTAGTTATTTTAACCACGGTCGTACGTAACGCTTGTTTGCCCATTTTTTTTCTGTAACTTATTAGTAGTTTTTTTATTAGAATATGATTCTACAGGTTTTTACCATAAAAAAGTACCCTTACTGCACACCGGTCTGGAAACGATTTTTAGCACCACTTTTATATAACCCAAGTCTTTTTTTCATAATTTAATTATTTAGAGCTTTGGCATCTTTTTAAGACCAAATTTTAAAAAATCTATCGATTTTTTTTTGAGAAAAACGATTTTCATTTAAATAGAATCTATAATTTATTTGATGCGTATATATATTTATAGTATTATTAATTTAAGCCATTTCGCCTCAATAATTATTTATATCGATAAAAAATCTAAAACAGAAAATAAAATTAAAATGTTCTTATCAGGCGCACCTATGTCTAGATGCGCTGCACACAGGTAAAACATTCCAAAAAAAAAACGGAAAAAAATCATGAAGCGTCGAAAGTTAAATATTTATAAACCTTATAGTGTCCTCTAAATGATAGATAGATAGATAGATAGATAGATAGATTTATTTGCCATTTAGGTACAAGGGTACATATGGTAAGAATTTAAATAAACAGATAATATATAAAAATATTAAAAAAAAGATACATATAGGTAAACCCTATTTGTCCGTACAATCTGTAAGTAGAAAATATATAACAAAACAGATTATTTTAGTAAAAACCATCATTTAACAAACATAAGTACATAAGTTTTAAAAAACAATTGTCAATAAGAACTCTTTTAACTGTCGATTTAAATAGCCTGGTACAAGAAATTGATTTGATGCTACTAGGTAGCTTGTTGTAAAGTTTTTTACAATTAGAGTATGCAGACTTTTCAAATAAGACCGACTTATGTCTTGGAATTTGTAACAAGTCACTTTGTCTTGTTTTACGATTTTCTCCCAATCTTAAAAATGTCTCAAAGTTAAATTTAACAAAACACATGCATCTTAACACATAAATAGACATTACAGTTAAAATTTTATTTTCTTTAAAAATATTTCTACAACTTTCTCTAAATGGAAGATTAAAAACGAGTCTTAAAATTCTCTTTTGTGCCACAACTATTCTCGAAACATCAGAGGCTGCTCTACAACATAGTATATTAAAAGCAATGTGTGAGTGAGCAAGAGCATAGTAGACACCCAACATACCAGAATCATCAAGAGTATCTTTAAGATTCAAAATAGCAAAATAAGCACTGTTAAGTTTTTTCCCTATACAGCCAATATGCGTAGCCCATCTTAAGTTATATTACGCTTTAATGTTTCAAGACACTTTGATGCTAGTGAGATATTGGTACCATCGGCAAATAAAATAACAAGACCATGGGAAATGTAATTAGGTAAATCATTAATATACAACAGAAATAGTAATGGGCCAAGTACAGATCCCTGTGGCGCACCAAAAATTAAGTTTAACACATCAGACAAAATACCCTCAAACAAAACACTGATAGATCGACCTTGAAGGTAAGAGTTAATAAAATTATCTGGAATGTAAATATATTTTAATTTATATACCAAGAACTCCGGTAAAAGGGTGTCAAATGCCTTTGTTAGGTCGAATAATAATGACACAACATGATTTCCGGCATCTAAGTTTGAATGGAAAAAATTACACAGGCGAAAAGAGACAGACTCAGTTGAGTTATTACTTAGAAAACCATGTTGAGAGTCGGACAGAATATTATTATCCTCTAAAAAAGTTATAATTCGGTTTGCAACAATTTTTTCGAAAACCTTGGACAACGTAGAAAGTAAAGATATTTTCCTATAATTATCTATGTCTTGCATCACCTTTTTTATGTAAGGGTATCAATAGCTTTTTTAAAAATTGATGGCTCCCCATTGGTTAAAGAATTATTTACTAAATACAAAAAGGGTTGTAAAATTAAATGAAAAACATAATTTAGAGTAGATAAAGACATTTCCTCAAAACCAAATGATGTTTTACTTTTTAAACTATTAAATGCTTTTACTGCCTCAATATCAGAAACAGGGTCATTGTTAAAAGGAATTAATGGTACAACTTAAGATTATGTGCAAGGCAGACTTAAATTTTTACCAAAATGTTCGTTAATTTTTTTTGGAATAACGGAAGAAAAATGTTTTTCAAATAAGTTAACTCTGTTGTCTGTAATATGATCAGAGCCAATATTTAAGCTTATTGATTGTTTCTTAGCACTTGTACCTAAAGTTAAATTTACAATTTTCCAGGTTTAGTTTATTTTATTATTAGCATTTTTTATCTGAGAATCATAGAAATTTCTTTTGGAGTTTTTAACATTAAGCTTGTGAAGTTTAAGCATATTATTATAAAAACTTTTTGGGACAGACGAGTTTAAAACAGACAAAAATAAGTGCAAATCTTTTAATTTTTGACTTCCTTTAACTTTCTCATCAGTGATCCAAAATACTTATTTTATTAATATTTGTCAAATTTACTTTTGAAATCTCGTTATCCGACATGGAATTTTGAATAAAAAATTACACGGCGGATTTAAAATAGATTCACGGATTTTAAAAGAATTTAAAATACATTTTACAATACTTTGCTTTGATAGTCTAAGTGGTTTATGCTCAATGCAGTAATTTGATTCAAGATAATGCACATTATTAGAATCATCGCCAAGAACAAGAGTTTTATTAAGTATGGTGTTTTTTGTTTATGGGATAAAATTTAATAATGGTATAAATTGGTTTAATAATTATAAATTAAAAAAATATATATTAAAAAAAGAAAAAATTGTCATAGTTATTCTTCATATTGTAATAAAAGATGAAATCCAAGAGGATTGTACATACAGTTATTTATAGGGACCATCGTTATTTTTTTTATAGGGACCGTTGTTTTTAGCAAAGAGACCAAATTTTCTCAATTTAAAAATAAAATTAATATTTTTAATATAATATTTTTTATATTTCTCACTCCCGTTTTTATCCAATTGGCTTTCTCTAAGCTTAATTTTAGGCATTATATTGTTTTTTTGAGTTTGGAATATATTTATTTCTTTATTCTGCAAGAATTTTAGAAAGAACAATGTTAACAGAGTAAAAATTTGTATAATTTTTCAAATATGTAACGACGTTCCCTATTTTAACAACAACGGTTCCTTTTCGTGGGGACCGTCGTTACAAGGGACCGTCGTTGCCTTTAGACACAATTAGTGGGAAAAGAAAGTTATCTATCTGTCGTTAAAATCAAATGGACAGATAGATAACTTTCTTATATATATTTTTCGGTTATTAACCGACAAACGTGCAGTATATATTTTTATAGACTGTCAATTCTTAACTTATTTAACAATTAGTGGGATTTGGATCAAGGCCTTTGAGATCAGTTCCTGCAAATTTGAGGTTAGGTACTGTATATGTTATTGTACAAATCTAAAATTAATTAATTAAAAACAATTAAGATAATATTAGGGACCGGTGTTGTTCATTAAAAAAGTACGCATTAAAATAACATCGCTTAAACTAAATTTTATAATGCATATTTACAATTAGAAGTACTTACCGCTCTTAACACGTAATGAAAATACTTGGCACTTATCTTCTACTAATAATTTTAACCTACCACGATCGGCATTCTAGCAGTGTCGGATTTTACTAATATAAGAAGTGCTCCATTTAAATTGGGAGACATAAGTTATTATTTTTTTTATTCAAACCAGTATAAGATTTTTCAAGTAAATAAGTCTTATGACGTAAGTTAACAGTTCTTAGATTAACTAAAAAATATTTTGCAAAGTTCAATTAAGGTAATCTACATACAAATATGGATTGTATGTCAAAAAAGGTTGCGGGAGACAAGGGACCGTTGTTACGTTTTTTTAGGTTAATATATCAGATTTTCAAAACAGACGATATTGATAGAAGCTATTAGTAACTGAGTATCAAAACCAGTTAATATTGAAGAGATTTCATTAACTAAATTGCACAAAAAGTCCATATTTAAGTTTTTTTGGAGCTAGATACATATTTTCTCCCATTACTGAATTTTGTCCCATTACTACAATAATTAGTTGAAATATTTGAAATATTACTTATAATTGATGTTTTAATAACATTATTTAACCTTTTAACAGCCTTGGTTGCCGGATTTAATAATATATTGCTTCATTAATATAATAATTAATAATAACAATTTTACCATCTTTATATAACTTAAACTCGGGCTGACTAATATTAGTTTTCTCCAATGAACTTAGATTGCGTTGAAGGTTCTCATTTTCTTTTAAAATTTTAACATTTTTGTCATTAAGAAGATCCATTTTAACATTAAGTGCAAGGTTAATTTCGATTAAAGAACTTTTAATGTTACTATTTTCTAAAGAAGCAATTTTTTTACCTAATTCTACTTTTTCTTTTCCTAAATTATTTAAATGGACTAAAAATGTATCATTTCTTTGTTGAATTTCATTAAATCTATAGTTTAGTTACATAGACTTCGTCTTGAACATCTTGCACATATTTTTTTCATTATATAGTTCTTGTTCAAATTACTTACGTAACATCTCACTTTCATCTCTATTCTCTAACAAATCTTTTGTTTTATTATCTTGCCCTATGTTAATTATTTGTTGTTCCAGGCCTTTATTTTGCAAATCGGAGTTCATCTCACACAATCTCATGATATAAGCCATATTGTCATTCAATTCGCGTTTTATCACAACACATTTATCACAACCAGTTTTTTTTTAGCTTTCCAATTTGTCTTGAAGTGAAGATATAGTATTTTGCTGCTTTATTTCTAAATTAAGTTTTCGCTCCATGTCCAAAGCATCATCCTCAAAATCACTACTCATTCTTCTCATATTTTTTCAATATTCATTTTTTAGTAGAAGTTCATTTTGAAGCAGAGAAATTTCTGAATTTATGTTAGAGACTTTTTCACTGTCTTCAAGATACACATTTTGACATTTTTTAGAACATAAAATTAGCTTTTTGTCCAGGTATTCTACATTGGGTGTTTTTTTTTAACAACTTTACAACAGTGAACAGATATATTTTTTGTTTTACAGCACTCAAATTTATCCATTTTGTAAAATTATAATGCAAGTAAAATTGCCAAAACTTAATTGTATTAGCTGTTTAATTTTATTAGCTGTTTATTAGCTTCGAATAGCCCGACGACTGACCACTGACTTCGCGATAAGGATTTGTTTACAATATTTCTATTCCAAAAACTAGCTGTATTAGTATTTTTAAGCTGTTCTTCACACTTTTTATATTAAACTAGCACTACTGAACACTTTGGTGCACTTTTTAACTATTGATTTTGATTATTAAGGACAATATTTCTTTAAAAATTAAAGCACTGTTTATACGCTACTCCACACCAATGGTCAGGTATGATCATATACATTTTTTTGAAAATGTTTGCGGTCTTGCTTAAAGAAACTGTATAAGATAGGTTTTTGAAATTTGGTACTAAGCTTCAATATCAAGGGAGACACCTTTTTATCAAAGCAGATTTTTTTCATCCACACCCTTAGGAGGGAGAGGGGTAACTTAAAAATTTTAAATAGAATGGGAATGTTTTTTATTCAGATACAAATTCAGTATAAAAAATTACATAATTGACCAAAAAAGTTTTTTTTTAAACCTCAAATTAGGCTGTTAAAAAAACTAAAATAAAAAAACTCCATTTAAAAAAATTGAAAAATTTGAATATTTTAGTAGTTTTCTATTGTTTAGGTTTATTTAATTGTTTTAAACCTAAAAATGTACAAAAGAAGTCAAATCTGATTTTTTTCAAAAAATTTCTATTTTTTGAGGACAGAAAATTTTAATTTTAAACAAAATTATAAAAATATTAATTTATTATTTCATCAATCTATTTTCTAATCATCGTACAGAGTGATATTGGTAGACTGACAGTTTCGGGCTGCTGGCCCTCTTCAGTACCAAGAGTCAACTCTGAACGCTGATTAAAAAAACGTTTTTAGACTTTACTCGCAAAAGGAATATAGCCATTAGATTGATGTAGACTTGTGCGCCATGTATTTCTAGATGTAAACAACTACTCTTAGTACTGAAGAGGGCCAGCAGCCCGAAACTGTCAGTCTATCAATATCACTCTGTACGATGATTAGAAAATAGATTGATGGAATAATAAATTAATATTTTTATAATTTTGTTTAAAATTAAAAATTTCTGTCCTTACTAATATTACGTCTAACCACCCGTTAGTGGTACTATCTGCTTGAGACACACAAGTCTTTAACTTGCTACCATTCAAAAGTCTCCAGATTAGGAGAGGTTTGAGTAGTTGTGCCCTTTAAATTTAATTTTTTAAGCAAGACGACAAACATTTTCAAAAAAATGTATATACATCATTTAGAGGACACTATAAGGTTTATAAATATTTAACATTCGATGCTTCATGATTTTTTTCCGTTTTTTTTTTGGACTTTTTTACCTGTGTGCGCTGGGTTTGCGTTTAAAATAATACTTATCTGCTACTTTTACCTAACAAATATTATTATAGCTAGAATTTTTAATAACATTCTTGATAAATCGTTAAAATAATTAAAAAAGAACGAAAAACTGAATAAAAGTTAACTTCAAAGAAAATTATTAGTTTTTGAAAGAATTTGTGCAATATTTGGTTTTATCAATCAAAATATGACAAATGTCAAAATATGATTTTGAGGTAATTGAAACAAAGACATCCGTAAAAATAAAAAAGTGTAGAGAAATTAATTTGGAAAAGGAATTTTTGTTGAAAACGTGTAGAGAAGTTAATTTGGAAAAAACTTTTTTATTGAAAAGAGGGCAAAGTTAAGTTACCGCGTAATACTTCATCATTTGGTGTCCAAATATTAGATAAAGATGAAGAGCATTCGCTAATACAGTTATCTCTGAATAATTTTTTAAAAATTTATTCTTTTAGCTTTCGTATTTCCTATTTAGTTAAAATTTTTGTATTATCAAATAAAAAATAGTGACAATTATTAAATGAGTGATCAACTAATTTAGAAAAAAATATTTTCCTTTTTTGACAGTTAATTTGGTGTTCTGCCAGACGGACAGATAAAGGCCTACCGATTCACCGACATAAAATTTCAATAAAAAAGTTTTTTTCCAAATAAACTTCTCTACAAGGTTTCAACAAAAATGCCTTTTCCAAATTAATTTCTCTACACCTTTTTAATGTTAGGGGTGTCTTTGTTTCAATTACCTCGAAATGAAATATTTTGACATTTGTCATATTTTGATTGATAAAACCAAATTTTGCGCAAATTCTTTCAAAAACTAATAATTTTCTTTGAAAACTGGATCAGATTAGATTTCGAAAGGTCAGAAGTTAACTTTTATTCAGTTTTTCGTTCTTTTTTATTTATTTTAACGATTTATCAAGAATTTTATTAAAAATTATTTAGGCAAAATTTTTAAACTTTGGTATGATTTTCATTTGTTTTAACAAAAATAATATGACATATTTAAAAATTATTTTTGATATTCAAATTTTACGTCAAAAAGTGAGAAAAAAGCTTTTATAGACGCTTGAGCCAAATTGCTTTTTAAGGAAGCTAGCATACTTTTAAATGGAATTTTAAAATATTCACTTCATATCTCAGTAACGGTTTAACTTTTTTACCATTAACATTAACATGAAGTTTTAACTGAACTATAGAACCAGTTTAAACATTTAACGTTTTATTAAAATTAAGTTTTTGACCAGGGTCGTAGATAATGGGTGCCTCATAATTTATATGGTTTAGTTTGGTTTCTACATTTAATTTTTTGTATGTCATAAAATTTTAATGTTTATTGGTTGCATACTAGCTATATTCTAAAAATGCCCCTTAAACTAGCTCCCCTAAGAAGCCATTTAACACAAACGTTCATAGAAACTTTTTGTCTCACTTTTTGACGTAAAATCTGAATATCCAAAAAAATTTAAATATGTCATTTTTTTTTTGTTAAAATAAATTTTTTAAATTTGGTCTTAAAAAGATGCCAAAACTCTAAATAATTAAATTATGAAAATAAAACGGGTTATATGAAAGTTGAGCTAAAAATTGTTTTCAGACCGATGTGACTGTGATTAACGGTTTTTGATGAAAATTGCACGTTTTGAAAAAAATTAAACACTAAAATGTTAAAAAGCACCATTTCAATTATTAAGGATAAATCATATCAAAAACTTTATTGTTATAGCTCAAAGGGTTTCTGAGCTATTAAATAAAAACCTAATTCTTGAAACCCCTTTTGTAGGTGCGTTACGACATGTATATGGGAACTTTTTTTCACATTTTTATGTAGCCACCTTAAATTTCTCAAAGCTAATTCAAAAATACAATGGAAGAAAGGATTTGAAATTTTTATGTAGTGAAAAATATGAATTTTTTTTCAAAATTAATGGAGAGCCCCTAGCACAAGCCAAAAGCTTATTTGGGGCTCTCCATGCTTATGTAATATGTATCAAGAAATAAACTATAACTAAACTAAACTATTTTTTACAAATATTGTTATTAATTTTTATTTTTTATTTTCTGTGGCTTGGTTCTAAAAGGACCAATGTCAGTTTGCCAATAGCAGCTTTTAAAATATTACTTCAGAGTTGACTTGAAAACGCTGCTATTGACAGTGACATTATCCTTTACAATAAAGCCACAGATTTAAAATAACAAATTTGATAAAACAAGATTTATATAAACTAAAGGCTGATGTAGGCATAATTATTACTAACTAAACTAATTTTACATTTTTGTTTTTAACCTCGTACTATTCTACTTAATTAAGCATCCCCTAAGTCCAGGACTTGTGTGGGCTAGTAGTAGAGGGAACCACCGGCTTTAATTGACTTTCGAACCAATTTATAGGGAGTGTCCGCCCCACTTACGCCTTCGCCAAATTTAAATTATTAATTAACTGAAAAAGGCAAATCGGCGCCGGTGAGAATCGAACTCACGCTATTTTGGGTAGTAAACTCGTCAAGTACGACGCGGTAGTCCACTACACCAATCCTCCCATAATTAGTTTAGTCATTCTGTTTTTTTATTGGCTAGGTGAGAAGCCATAATTCTTTTGGACAATAAGAAGGAAGAACGGCTATAATTAGTGCAATTATGCCTAAATCAGTGGGGGTCTAGAGCCAAAACCAAGAAATTCAAAAAAATGTTGGGCCTAATGAGCATTTATAACTTATATAAAAAAAGCCCTCGTAATTTTTTTTTATCTTAAGATATTATTTTTGTATTATTATTTTTTTTGTACAATTTACCTTTAAACTTTAAGACTAATTTACCTCTAATTATTAAGAAATTCCTTAAAGACCACAAGGGCTAAGACAATATAGAAAAAATAAGAAATTAGCAAAGGACGGAGCTGTATCGAACCAGTTTTAGGACTGATAACTCTTGATTATATCCAGCAGTAGATCAATGTCTATTAAAAATTGTGTAAAGCTGACTAAAAAATATAAATATTTATAGTATTAAAAATCAAAAATTTAAGACATATTTTATTTTCTGATCAAATGAAAAGAATTATTCTATATATAATAAGGAACAACTCCAATAAAAAATAAGTCATCGGCAGTTTTGGGTAAAAAGTTATACAAATTTAAATAAAAAATACATGAAAACTGGTATTTGTCATAACTACATTTTTGGATAAAACTTTATTTAAAACTATTTGAACTATTTACGATTTTAAAATTATTTTTTGATGGAGAATTCAAAAATACTCTTTAAAATTTCACATGTTGGCAAAGTTTGATGCAAAAATGGGCCATTTTCCAAAAATCGATATTTGACATCTGTCAAAGTTCTTTTCAACTTTTTCCTGATCTGGTTTCAGAGTCCATTTGGACCCAAATACATACTTTTTAAATTTTCATTGAATACAGTAAAATATCAACTGGCCTTGATCCGCCAATAAACATTTTAAATGGCAGATTCGTTTTTGACGGAGCCAATTAACTAAATACATTTAAAAATTAAGAAAAAAGTGTCCACCATCTGGAATCCACCATTTTGAATTTTGATATTTTGAGTCCAGATTCGTAATCAGCGATCCCAAAAACCCCTTAAAAGTTACTTTTTTAGATTTATGGCGGAAAAAAGTGATCTAGGAAACACCGGACCTCAGAGGCTGAAATAGAAATTAATTTTTGGAAATAAAGACGAGAAGTCCATACAAGTATACTGCCCTGCTGTGAAAGACCTGCGTATCTCCATTTGTAGCATACCACCGTTTTCAAAATATTACACCGAGTAGATGTGAAAACGGTGCTATGCGTCAAATAGAGATACGCGGGTCTTTCATAGGACGGCAGTATAAGCCTGTCAATGTTAATATGTTATTATTCTTAAAGTGGCCTCTACAAGATTCATTATAACTAAATCCAAAATAAATCCGGTGCATGTGTACTCTGGCCCCAGAAAATTATACCATACCTCAGGAAAGTATGAAAGTTTGAGTAGTAAACAGTTTTTAATAGGTATTTGAAAATTTACATAGGGCTATAAGGTAAGGAATAATGTGTTGAGTTTAATTTTTTACCCAAAAGACTTCGGGGGTGACAAAATTGGACCTGGAAGACTTCAAGTTGAAGTCTTGAACACTATAATGTTGATTTTCTCCCCATTAGGAGTAACTTATTTTTTAGTAGCCAGTATAGGCGATTTTTGATACATGTTTCCAGCAAGTACAATAATTCTTGGAATTTTTTTAATTTTCAAGTTTTCAATAAAAAGCAGATCTGACAAGAAACATTTACCCATCCTTATCGACCAAACTTTGTGATCTTCTTTTAAGATATACTAGTACTAGTATATATAAAATATATACTATAGTACACACATATATATATATATATATATATATATATATATATATATATATATTAATTATAATGTATAAAATATTTAGGCTTAAGTGTTTTTCAAAGTGTAACTAAAAGTGAATAAGGGCGAACCGTAAGGTAGAACCACTAGGGACACTAGATCGAAGTCTTAAGTTAGCAAGGCAAGACACAACGGGAAACGACATAAAACAAAATCATGTCGGTTTCCATGACGGAGACGAGCAGACAGACAGACGGACGGACGTTCGAGTCAGGGCAATAATAAAGAACCATAATAGTTCTTTTGAAGAACTCCTCCGGAACCCTAAAAAGTAAAAAAAAACTAGATAGTTACGAAACCCTACACGTACTTGACCAGATTGTTTTTGATAATAACCATCTTCTTTTTCTGAAAAATCTCATTAAAAAAAAATTGTGGATTTTTTTTAGATTATCAAAGTAGACACAAGAACAAAAACTGCAATAACATGGTGCGAAGAAAATTGCTATCCAAGTGAACCCATTTTTGTTGCTAATCCAAATTCAGAAGTAAGTCATTTATTTATTTATTTGTAGTCCATTGTCATTTATGGCGATATTTATAATTGAAGGCCTTTTTGTGCCCCCAATGCTGCAGATTTTTATTAATAATTAGTATTTTTTCATAAATTTATAATTATTTGGTTAATATCTTCTAATTAAACAAGGACCTGCAAAAATGACAAATGTATAATAGTATATTATGCACCTAGTATGCGAACTAAGTCTTTATTGTTCGAGCGGCAGTTTTTTTTTGCTGAGATGGAGTCGAGGCAAAAAATCAGTCGAGAACACTTAAGACAGTTCGCTAGGCATATATTATTTTTTCTACTAAAAAGAGGTAGTAACTCCATATATTAGTTAAAAATGTAGTTTCAAAATTATTTTGAGCTGTTAGTTTAGGAAATAAGTTTTATAAAATTATTAGTTGCCTTAATTTTTTTTTAATTATTAACCGTTGTCAATAAACAATACTTAACCCTCTGTGATCCGAATTAATTTTAGTAGAGTTAGAATGTTATAAATTACACTACCCGACATGATTTATATACTATTGATGAGATATATAGGGTCTAGAAGTATTTTTTCTTCTGATTTCAAATCCGTTTTTAGAATTCTTCCATCACGTCACAATTTTGATATACAGGGTGTTTTATAATAAAAATAGGCATTTTTTGAACGTCGGGAGATTTCACATTTATGAATATTTATTTATTTTTCAAATTTGGTACACATGTGAAAAATTTGTGTGCTTTTCGAATATTTTAAAAAAATTTTAAATATCGATTGTCAGGCAGGCAGGCAGGCAGGCAGGCAGGCAGGCAGGCAGGCAGGCAGGCAGGCAGGCAGGCAGGCAGGCAGGCAGGCAGGCAGGCAGGCAGGCAGGCAGGCAGGCAGGCAGGCAGGCAGGCAGGCAGGCAGGCAGGCAGGCAGGCAGGCAGGCAGGCAGGCAGGCAGGCAGGCAGGCAGGCAGGCAGGCAGGCAGGCAGGCAGGCAGGCAGGCAGGCAGGCAGGCAGGCAGGCAGGCAGGCAGGCAGGCAGGCAGGCAGGCAGGCAGGCAGGCAGGCAGGCAGGCAGGCAGGCAGGCAGGCAGGCAGGCAGGCAGGCAGACAGACAGACAGACAGACAGACAGACAGACAGACAGACAGACAGACAGACAGACAGACAGACAGACAGACAGACAGGCAGACAGACAGACAGGCAGACAGACAGACAGACAGACAGACAGACAGACAGACAGACAGACAGACAGACAGACAGACAGACAGACAGACAGACAGACAGACAGACAGACAGACAGACAGACAGACAGACAGACAGACAGACAGACAGACAGACAGACAGACAGACAGACAGACAGACAGACAGACAGACAGACAGACAGACAGACAGACAGACAGACAGACAGACAGACAGACAGACAGACAGACAGACAGACAGACAGACAGACAGACAGACAGACAGACAGACAGACAGACAGACAGACAGACAGACAGACAGACAGACAGACAGACAGACAGACAGACAGACAGACAGACAGACAGACAGACAGACAGACAGACAGACAGACAGACAGACAGACAGACAGACAGACAGACAGACAGACAGACAGACAGACAGACAGACAGACAGACAGACAGACAGACAGACAGACAGACAGACAGACAGACAGACAGACAGACAGACAGACAGACAGACAGACAGACAGACAGACAGACAGACAGACAGACAGACAGACAGACAGACAGACAGACAGACAGACAGACAGACAGACAGACAGACAGACAGACAGACAGACAGACAGACAGACAGACAGACAGACAGACAGACAGACAGACAGACAGACAGACAGACAGACAGACAGACAGACAGACAGACAGACAGACAGACAGACAGACAGACAAAAAAAAAAAAAGGAAAGGGGGAACCCGATGCTGAAGGCACCTCTCTCAGTAAAATATCAACTGGCCTTGATCCGCCAATAAACATTTTAAATGGCAGATTCGTTTTTGACGGAGCCAATTAACTAAATACATTTAAAAATTAAGAAAAAAGTGTCCACCATCTGGAATCCACCATTTTGAATTTTGATATTTTGAGTCCAGATTCGTAATCAGCGATCCCAAAAACCCCTTAAAAGTTACTTTTTTAGATTTATGGCGGAAAAAAGTGATCTAGGAAACACCGGACCTCAGAGGCTGAAATAGAAATTAATTTTTGGAAATAAAGACGAGAAGTCCATACAAGTATACTGCCCTGCTGTGAAAGACCTGCGTATCTCCATTTGTAGCATACCACCGTTTTCAAAATATTACACCGAGTAGATGTGAAAACGGTGCTATGCGTCAAATAGAGATACGCGGGTCTTTCATAGGACGGCAGTATAAGCCTGTCAATGTTAATATGTTATTATTCTTAAAGTGGCCTCTACAAGATTCATTATAACTAAATCCAAAATAAATCCGGTGCATGTGTACTCTGGCCCCAGAAAATTATACCATACCTCAGGAAAGTATGAAAGTTTGAGTAGTAAACAGTTTTTAATAGGTATTTGAAAATTTACATAGGGCTATAAGGTAAGGAATAATGTGTTGAGTTTAATTTTTTACCCAAAAGACTTCGGGGGTGACAAAATTGGACCTGGAAGACTTCAAGTTGAAGTCTTGAACACTATAATGTTGATTTTCTCCCCATTAGGAGTAACTTATTTTTTAGTAGCCAGTATAGGCGATTTTTGATACATGTTTCCAGCAAGTACAATAATTCTTGGAATTTTTTTAATTTTCAAGTTTTCAATAAAAAGCAGATCTGACAAGAAACATTTACCCATCCTTATCGACCAAACTTTGTGATCTTCTTTTAAGATATACTAGTACTAGTATATATAAAATATATACTATAGTACACACATATATATATATATATATATATATATATATATATATATATATATTAATTATAATGTATAAAATATTTAGGCTTAAGTGTTTTTCAAAGTGTAACTAAAAGTGAATAAGGGCGAACCGTAAGGTAGAACCACTAGGGACACTAGATCGAAGTCTTAAGTTAGCAAGGCAAGACACAACGGGAAACGACATAAAACAAAATCATGTCGGTTTCCATGACGGAGACGAGCAGACAGACAGACGGACGGACGTTCGAGTCAGGGCAATAATAAAGAACCATAATAGTTCTTTTGAAGAACTCCTCCGGAACCCTAAAAAGTAAAAAAAAACTAGATAGTTACGAAACCCTACACGTACTTGACCAGATTGTTTTTGATAATAACCATCTTCTTTTTCTGAAAAATCTCATTAAAAAAAAATTGTGGATTTTTTTTAGATTATCAAAGTAGACACAAGAACAAAAACTGCAATAACATGGTGCGAAGAAAATTGCTATCCAAGTGAACCCATTTTTGTTGCTAATCCAAATTCAGAAGTAAGTCATTTATTTATTTATTTGTAGTCCATTGTCATTTATGGCGATATTTATAATTGAAGGCCTTTTTGTGCCCCCAATGCTGCAGATTTTTATTAATAATTAGTATTTTTTCATAAATTTATAATTATTTGGTTATAATTATTTGGTTAATATCTTCTAATTAAACAAGGACCTGCAAAAATGACAAATGTATAATAGTATATTATGCACCTAGTATGCGAACTAAGTCTTTATTGTTCGAGCGGCAGTTTTTTTTTGCTGAGATGGAGTCGAGGCAAAAAATCAGTCGAGAACACTTAAGACAGTTCGCTAGGCATATATTATTTTTTCTACTAAAAAGAGGTAGTAACTCCATATATTAGTTAAAAATGTAGTTTCAAAATTATTTTGAGCTGTTAGTTTAGGAAATAAGTTTTATAAAATTATTAGTTGCCTTAATTTTTTTTTAATTATTAACCGTTGTCAATAAACAATACTTAACCCTCTGTGATCCGAATTAATTTTAGTAGAGTTAGAATGTTATAAATTACACTACCCGACATGATTTATATACTATTGATGAGATATATAGGGTCTAGAAGTATTTTTTCTTCTGATTTCAAATCCGTTTTTAGAATTCTTCCATCACGTCACAATTTTGATATACAGGGTGTTTTATAATAAAAATAGGCATTTTTTGAACGTCGGGAGATTTCACATTTATGAATATTTATTTATTTTTCAAATTTGGTACACATGTGAAAAATTTGTGTGCTTTTCGAATATTTTAAAAAAATTTTAAATATCGATTGTCAGGCAGGCAGGCAGGCAGGCAGGCAGGCAGGCAGGCAGGCAGGCAGGCAGGCAGGCAGGCAGGCAGGCAGGCAGGCAGGCAGGCAGGCAGGGCAGGCAGGCAGGCAGGCAGGCAGGCAGGCAGGCAGGCAGGCAGGCAGGCAGGCAGGCAGGCAGGCAGGCAGGCAGGCAGGCAGGCAGGCAGGCAGGCAGGCAGGCAGGCAGGCAGGCAGGCAGGCAGGCAGGCAGGCAGGCAGGCAGGCAGGCAGGCAGGCAGGCAGGCAGGCAGGCAGGCAGGCAGGCAGGCAGGCAGGCAGGCAGGCAGGCAGGCAGGCAGGCAGGCAGACAGGCAGACAGACAGACAGACAGACAGACAGACAGACAGACAGACAGACAGACAGACAGACAGACAGACAGACAGGCAGACAGACAGGCAGACAGACAGACAGACAGACAGACAGACAGACAGACAGACAGACAGACAGACAGACAGACAGACAGACAGACAGACAGACAGACAGACAGACAGACAGACAGACAGACAGACAGACAGACAGACAGACAGACAGACAGACAGACAGACAGACAGACAGACAGACAGACAGACAGACAGACAGACAGACAGACAGACAGACAGACAGACAGACAGACAGACAGACAGACAGACAGACAGACAGACAGACAGACAGACAGACAGACAGACAGACAGACAGACAGACAGACAGACAGACAGACAGACAGACAGACAGACAGACAGACAGACAGACAGACAGACAGACAGACAGACAGACAGACAGACAGACAGACAGACAGACAGACAGACAGACAGACAGACAGACAGACAGACAGACAGACAGACAGACAGACAGACAGACAGACAGACAGACAGACAGACAGACAGACAGACAGACAGACAGACAGACAGACAGACAGACAGACAGACAGACAGACAGACAGACAGACAGACAGACAGACAGACAGACAGACAGACAGACAGACAGACAGACAGACAGACAGACAGACAGACAGACAGACAGACAGACAGACAGACAGACAGACAGACAGACAGACAGACAGACAGACAGACAGACAGACAGACAGACAGACAGACAGACAGACAGACAGACAGACAGACAGACAGACAGACAGACAGACAGACAGACAGACAGACAGACAGACAGACAGACAGACAGACAGACAGACAGACAGACAGACAGACAGACAGACAGACAGACAGACAGACAGACAGACAGACAGACAGACAGACAGACAGACAGACAGACAGACAGACAGACAGACAGACAGACAGACAGACAGACAGACAGACAGACAGACAGACAGACAGACAGACAGACAGACAGACAGACAGACAGACAGACAGACAGACAGACAGACAGACAGACAGACAGACAGACAGACAGACAGACAGACAGACAGACAGACAGACAGACAGACAGACAAAAAAAAAAAGGAAAGGGGGAACCCGATGCTGAAGGCACCTCTTTCAGCGTGGCCGCTGAAAGACCTCCACCCCCAGACAGTGCAAAAACAACTGCCTGGACTACTACCCGTTCCTTTTTGACTAAGTTCTTTATTTATTTATTTATATAATATACAGCATCATTTCTCCCACTTAACATTTTGCGGAAAACCGCAGGAGGTACCGTAACCCTCCTAAACAATTCCCTCTAAATATTTTACAAAACTTGCTCTAGCCTAACTACATGTATCTATTCTAACTTAATCTAACGTATCCTAACTTAACCTAGCCTAAACTCTTCTGAGATAAAGTTCTTTAACAAATCTAGGCCATTGATATTTGTAAGTTCTACAATGATAGTTTCAACTTGAATATTTTCCACTACATCTCTCACCAATGCCCTTTCCCTGTTGAACAATTCACATCTAAGTAACCTGTGAATAGGAGTATCTTCTTCATTGCATCTGGGACAGTTGCCGTTATTGTCTTTCCCAATCCTATTAAGGTGTGTCCTAAAGTGCCCGTGCCCCGTCAGTATCTGTGCAAGTTCTTTGTTCAAGGTAAAGTTACAGTTTAGCCTATTTTGTATCGTGGGAAAGAAACTGTGTGTAACTCTACCCTGAGGTGCTTGATCCCAGGCCTCTTGCCACATCCTTATGGTTTCAGTTCTAAGAATCTGGTGTGCATCCCTTCTCCGGGTTTGGGCTTCCACAGTTGTATTTCCATGCACAGCTCTTTGATTGGCTCTAATAAGTTTTTTGGCCCTTATCTCTGACAGCACAAGGGATAATGGAGGTACTTTAGCTAACACACACGCAGCATGAAATGATGTTGAGCAGTAGGTTCCAGCTATAACTCTTGCGCAGGTTCCACTAACACTTTCCAGGGCGGTTTTTGCTCTTTGGTAGATAATAGAGTTACCCCAAATCTCGATGCCGTAACTAACTAATGGAATTGTAGCTTTTTCGTATATCAATCTTAGTGCGTCGTCTGGAGGATTGTATAGTCTTTTAGTATAATTACTAAGGTTTAGAAACGTACTTTTTGCTCTATCTGATACATGTTTTATATGTGATATAAAATTTCTTTTAGTGTCCAGCATAAAACCTAAGTATTTAACACTCTGAACTCTTTTAATAATGCTTCCATAAAGTCTTATAGCTGGTTTTCGCTTTAAAGTTGGTCCTAATTGCAAAAAGCAGGATTTTTCTTTCGAAAAAGTTAACTTATTTAGCGTAGCCCAGTCAGTAATTAAAGACAAGTCGTGGTTCGATTTTTGTTCCAGGGTTGTCCTAGTTGGTGCACTTACAATATATGCCAGGTCATCTGCATATGCCACAAGCTCTCCGTAACGTAGTCTGATGCGTAATAGTGATTTAAGCCCCGAGTTCCACATTGCTGGACCCATAACTGAGCCCTGCCCACAGCCTTTCTCCAAGCGTTTTTCCACTTTCACTCCGCCATATTCAAGACTAGAGGTTCTGTCTTTCATGTAGCTTTTAACGATCTTAAGAAGGTGGTTAGGAACGTTAGACTCTGCAAGGGAGTTTATAATAGTTGGCCACCAGATATTGTCAAACGCTCCGCTTATGTCGAGTAAAACCACTATTTTGTATTTGTGCGGTTGAGAGTCCAGCGCCGCAAGTGTCGCCTTACACGCAGATACAGTGCTTCTTCCTTTTACGAAACCATGTTGATTATCTCCATATATATTTATTCCTTCTAATCTAGCTGTTATTACTTTTTCCAATAGTTTTCCGAGAAATGAAAGCAAAGTTATTGGTCTACACCCGTCCAATCCTTTTTTTGTGCTACCTGCCTTTCTTATTATCACAATTTTTCCTTTCTTCCATATTTTTGGAAAGTAGCCTAATTCCAAGCATGCGGTGAATAGGCGAGAGAGAAATTCTCTTAATACAGGGCTTAAAGCTTTAATAAGAAATGCTGTAATGTTGTCCGGACCTGGCGACTTTTTTGCTTTTAAACTTCTGATGTAGAATCCAATCTCTTCGCTATTCACTTCTCTAATAGGACTGTCCTCAGTGGTTATGAAGCGAGAGCGTAGTCGTAATTCTTGCTGTTCTTCTGAATCATCAACATCATTGTCATCTTTAATCCATTTTTCTACTATCGTTCTCGTGGTTTCCTCTCTACTAGCAGTGAGTTGCCCATCTGTTCGTTCGACAGTAGATTCTACATCGCCTAATCCTTTCTTATTGGTCGCTAATTTATATGATAGACCCCACGGAGAGTTGGAGAGGTCATTGGATACGAAGTTATTCCAGGATTTATGTTTTATGTTCTCAACTTTCTTATAGTATGCTTCTTTTGCTTCCTCATAGATTTCCAGAAGTCTATCTCTTTCCTCACCTCGTGCCCTCTGAAATTTCTTTCTCGATGTATGCATTTTGTTTTTACATTTCTCTATCTGGTCGTTCCACCAAACAGGTTTTCTTGCGAACATTTTCCTTTTGTGAAAACACTTATCACTAATATGTTGCAAGAGAGTCGTAAGATTTTCTGCAGCTGTATCTAAGTCTTCAGTTGAGTTAAGTTGTATATTAGATTCTATTTCATCTAGACCTCTCACTAACAAATCAAGTGCTAACTGGCGATCTAGGTTAGTCTTGCTTTTGACCCATATATACTTTTGATATGAAGTAGCTTCCATCACTAGCTTAAACGTTATTAGTCTGTGATCGCTACTAGAACTATCTGCGTGAACTTTCCAGTCAGTAACTTTACCTAAACCCGTCTCCGAAGCTAAAGTTAGATCTATATTGGAAGAGCCTTGAGAACTAAAGAAAGTAGTAGGTTGACCTGGCTGGTTTATTATAAACAATCTTTCAACGGTGAAGAATGCGGATATATCATCCCCCCTTGTATCATTTTGATCCGAATGCCAAAGAGTGTTCTTAGCATTGGCATCCATGCCAATGATTACCGTGGAGTCGTCTTTTAATGTAAGAGCGGTCTGTAAATTATTTATATCCAGAGTTATGTCCCTTTGACTGCTAATAGGGGGCCAGTAGCAAGAGACTACTGTAAAAGTAGTTTCTTTACATTTTATTTTAAGTACGCATTGCTTGTCCGAGGTTAACTGTTTTACCAATAAGCAGTTCAGAAATGGATTAAAGACGATAATGGCTGCTCTGAACTCGACTTCTGTGCAGGCGTAAACTCTGTGTTGCGTACAATGAGGTATATAGTAACAGCCTGTTTTCCCTTTTTTTCTGTATGGTTCTTGAACAATCAAAATATCAAGCGATTTGTCAACAGCTGTAGTTAATATGTCATATGTGGCAATTTTGGATTTCTGAAGGTTAATTTGTCCTATTTTAATATGTTCTCCCAGTTCTTCACATAATACGGACCTAAGCTCCATAATCGGTATTTACGATTTGGTCTTGAAGCCTCCTCTTCATAGTGCTGCATTTTGAAGACCCCGTCAGATGATTAATGTCATCTTTAGCTCCCTTTAATTTGTTATAGCTAACACATAGGGTACATGTTGCTTCCTCAGGTTTGTCCTTTTTAGGGCAATCCTTTGACTCATGCTTCTCCGGACAGTTACGGCATCGAGCTTCGTTTTTTGTCTTATCGCATTTGGAAGCTACGTGTCCAAATTTTAGGCATCTGTAGCACAGTGTGACTTGCACATAATCCTTTACAGGACAAGTATGCCACTGAAGACCTATCCTTTCCCTGTTTATCAGAATTTTTCTGGCGCTTGCGTCCGTCTCTATCACCCAGTGTACAAAGTGTTTGTTCCTTTTACCAAATTTGAATATGGGCTTTATGTATCCAATATCTTGTCCGGAAAAGTTTTCCTCGATTATTTCCTTAGACAGTTCCTCTTCCTTTATATCTATAGGCACGTTGAATATTGCGATTCTTGGTTTCAGCTTGTCTAGGCTTGAAACATTTATTTTTAGCTCCTTTAGCTCCTCAGACTCATTAAGTTTAGAAAAACATTCATTTTGCGTTTCGATTATTGCTCCATCCTTTCCCTTGTAGATTCGTGGCCGGTCGAGCCCCAGCTTACCAGGGACAATTCCTTTCTTTATACGTTCAACCGTTTTGTCCGACGTTTCGCTATTGTCTTCCGCTTTTAGTAGAACCCTATAAGTTTTTTTAGGTACCACGTTTTTACCTGTTGGCATTGTAACTTTGGTGGCAGCAGTCTTAGTTACTTGACTATAGCTGACAGTACCAAGATCATTTGGTGAAGGAGCCTTAGCAGTGCTTATTGTACGCACTTCACTTAACAAAGTGTTGTTGTTTGCTACTTGGTTCGCTAGTAGGTCTTTAACATCTTTAAGCTCACTGGCCAACTTGTATTGTGAGTGGACGAAATCAGTGCTACTTTTTATTTCCATTAATAAAGTTGAAAGCTTACTTAAATATCCCGAAATACTAAGTTTGTTATCAGCCATATTTTCCCTTTTAGTGAGCGAGTTTTTAGTGCTAATAGACCTAATAATGTTAAGAGCTGCGTTCAGTTTTACTTCAAATGTCGCATACATTGTGTCACTATGTTCTTGATTGTAGGTCAAAGTTGGACTGCTAATCCTTTTTCTCTTAGTTTTCGAATTGAGATTATCCTGATATTCCCCCTGATCCATGTTCTCCTCCTCCTGCTGGCGAACTACTGTTTCGTAACTACAGTTCGATGCTGTGGATCCACGCCTGGAATTATTGCCGATATTGTTGGCATCGAGATTACGGGATGCCATACTTATGGCACCCCGGCACGGGTCCTAAGCGGCAGTTCAATACAAGAATGTTATTAGGAGACTATAGTGTTCAGTAGATATGTTGAATGCGATTCGAGTATGCGTCCGGATACGTAGTAGCCACGCGCTTCCGACAGCGCGCGGTCGATGAACTTGGCTAAGCTGGCTTACTAGATACGGCTTGCGTGAAACGCTATACACTTCTGTTCGCCTGATACCGTTACAGTCTCAGTGGTGCAGAAAAAGGCCCCAAATAATGATTGTAAATGGGGCAGTCTTGCGGAGCACTACAGAAAAATCCTTCCAGATGTATACGGGGGCCAATAATAACAACAGCGATTCTCACTTTTAGGTTAGGTTATACCGAAGTGGCGACGAATTTTAGGTTATAAAGTTTATAAATAACGAATTTACTGTCTTATTATCAAAAATTGTTTTAAATAACAAACGTACGTGTACTCTTATCACCAACGCACTTGAAAATAAGTCCAAAAGAATATATAAGCAAAACGGCACATTATAAACTACCTAACAATGTCTTAACGATGCGTACTGCAAGACCAGACAGACAGACCAGACAGACAGACAGACAGACAGACAGACAGACAGACAGACAGACAGACAGACAGACAGACAGACAGACAGACAGACAGACAGACAGACAGACAGACAGACAGACAGACAGACAGACAGACAGACAGACAGACAGACAGACAGACAGACAGACAGACAGACAGACAGACAGACAGACAGACAGACAGACAGACAGACAGACAGACAGACAGACAGACAGACAGACAGACAGACAGACAGACAGACAGACAGACAGACAGACAGACAGACAGACAGACAGACAGACAGACAGACAGACAGACAGACAGACAGACAGACAGACAGACAGACAGACAGACAGACAGACAGACAGACAGACAGACAGACAGACAGACAGACAGACAGACAGACAGACAGACAGACAGACAGACAGACAGACAGACAGACAGACAGACAGACAGACAGACAGACAGACAGACAGACAGACAGACAGACAGACAGACAGACAGACAGACAGACAGACAGACAGACAGACAGACAGACAGACAGACAGACAGACAGACAGACAGACAGACAGACAGACAGACAGACAGACAGACAGACAGACAGACAGACAGACAGACAGACAGACAGACAGACAGACAGACAGACAGACAGACAGACAGACAGACAGACAGACAGACAGACAGACAGACAGACAGACAGACAGACAGACAGACAGACAGACAGACAGACAGACAGACAGACAGACAGACAGACAGACAGACAGACAGACAGACAGACAGACAGACAGACAGACAGACAGACAGACAGACAGACAGACAGACAGACAGACAGACAGACAGACAGACAGACAGACAGACAGACAGACAGACAGACAGACAGACAGACAGACAGACAGACAGACAGACAGACAGACAGACAGACAGACAGACAGACAGACAGACAGACAGACAGACAGACAGACAGACAGACAGACAGACAGACAGACAGACAGACAGACAGACAGACAGACAGACAGACAGACAGACAGACAGACAGACAGACAGACAGACAGACAGACAGACAGACAGACAGACAGACAGACAGACAGACAGACAGACAGACAGACAGACAGACAGACAGACAGACAGACAGACAGACAGACAGACAGACAGACAGACAGACAGACAGACAGACAGACAGACAGACAGACAGACAGACAGACAGACAGACAGACAGACAGACAGACAGACAGACAGACAGACAGACAGACAGACAGACAGACAGACAGACAGACAGACAGACAGACAGACAGACAGACAGACAGACAGACAGACAGACAGACAGACAGACAGACAGACAGACAGACAGACAGACAGACAGACAGACAGACAGACAGACAGACAGACAGACAGACAGACAGACAGACAGACAGACAGACAGACAGACAGACAGACAGACAGACAGACAGACAGACAGACAGACAGACAGACAGACAGACAGACAGACAGACAGACAGACAGACAGACAGACAGACAGACAGACAGACAGACAGACAGACAGACAGACAGACAGACAGACAGACAGACAGACAGACAGACAGACAGACAGACAGACAGACAGACAGACAGACAGACAGACAGACAGACAGACAGACAGACAGACAGACAGACAGACAGACAGACAGACAGACAGACAGACAGACAGACAGACAGACAGACAGACAGACAGACAGACAGACAGACAGACAGACAGACAGACAGACAGACAGACAGACAGACAGACAGACAGACAGACAGACAGACAGACAGACAGACAGACAGACAGACAGACAGACAGACAGACAGACAGACAGACAGACAGACAGACAGACAGACAGACAGACAGACAGACAGACAGACAGACAGACAGACAGACAGACAGACAGACAGACAGACAGACAGACAGACAGACAGACAGACAGACAGACAGACAGACAGACAGACAGACAGACAGACAGACAGACAGACAGACAGACAGACAGACAGACAGACAGACAGACAGACAGACAGACAGACAGACAGACAGACAGACAGACAGACAGACAGACAGACAGACAGACAGACAGACAGACAGACAGACAGACAGACAGACAGACAGACAGACAGACAGACAGACAGACAGACAGACAGACAGACAGACAGACAGACAGACAGACAGACAGACAGACAGACAGACAGACAGACAGACAGACAGACAGACAGACAGACAGACAGACAGACAGACAGACAGACAGACAGACAGACAGACAGACAGACAGACAGACAGACAGACAGACAGACAGACAGACAGACAGACAGACAGACAGACAGACAGACAGACAGACAGACAGACAGACAGACAGACAGACAGACAGACAGACAGACAGACAGACAGACAGACAGACAGACAGACAGACAGACAGACAGACAGACAGACAGACAGACAGACAGACAGACAGACAGACAGACAGACAGACAGACAGACAGACAGACAGACAGACAGACAGACAGACAGACAGACAGACAGACAGACAGACAGACAGACAGACAGACAGACAGACAGACAGACAGACAGACAGACAGACAGACAGACAGACAGACAGACAGACAGACAGACAGACAGACAGACAGACAGACAGACAGACAGACAGACAGACAGACAGACAGACAGACAGACAGACAGACAGACAGACAGACAGACAGACAGACAGACAGACAGACAGACAGACAGACAGACAGACAGACAGACAGACAGACAGACAGACAGACAGACAGACAGACAGACAGACAGACAGACAGACAGACAGACAGACAGACAGACAGACAGACAGACAGACAGACAGACAGACAGACAGACAGACAGACAGACAGACAGACAGACAGACAGACAGACAGACAGACAGACAGACAGACAGACAGACAGACAGACAGACAGACAGACAGACAGACAGACAGACAGACAGACAGACAGACAGACAGACAGACAGACAGACAGACAGACAGACAGACAGACAGACAGACAGACAGACAGACAGACAGACAGACAGACAGACAGACAGACAGACAGACAGACAGACAGACAGACAGACAGACAGACAGACAGACAGACAGACAGACAGACAGACAGACAGACAGACAGACAGACAGACAGACAGACAGACAGACAGACAGACAGACAGACAGACAGACAGACAGACAGACAGACAGACAGACAGACAGACAGACAGACAGACAGACAGACAGACAGACAGACAGACAGACAGACAGACAGACAGACAGACAGACAGACAGACAGACAGACAGACAGACAGACAGACAGACAGACAGACAGACAGACAGACAGACAGACAGACAGACAGACAGACAGACAGACAGACAGACAGACAGACAGACAGACAGACAGACAGACAGACAGACAGACAGACAGACAGACAGACAGACAGACAGACAGACAGACAGACAGACAGACAGACAGACAGACAGACAGACAGACAGACAGACAGACAGACAGACAGACAGACAGACAGACAGACAGACAGACAGACAGACAGACAGACAGACAGACAGACAGACAGACAGACAGACAGACAGACAGACAGACAGACAGACAGACAGACAGACAGACAGACAGACAGACAGACAGACAGACAGACAGACAGACAGACAGACAGACAGACAGACAGACAGACAGACAGACAGACAGACAGACAGACAGACAGACAGACAGACAGACAGACAGACAGACAGACAGACAGACAGACAGACAGACAGACAGACAGACAGACAGACAGACAGACAGACAGACAGACAGACAGACAGACAGACAGACAGACAGACAGACAGACAGACAGACAGACAGACAGACAGACAGACAGACAGACAGACAGACAGACAGACAGACAGACAGACAGACAGACAGACAGACAGACAGACAGACAGGAAGGAAGGAAGGAAAGGGGAGAGCCCAGCACTGAAGGTACCCCATCATGTATAAAGACCATGGTGGCCACCACCCCCGGAGAGCAGTGAAGCTAACTATCCGGTCTCTTTCAAATTTTAATGCCCTTTCCTTTTTGCTGCATTGCAGCTATTGTTTAGGGGTTTCATTGTTTAGGGGTTTCCTTTATTATTAAATTTCACACAATATATAAGAGCGAGGTAGGTACAATACCTTCGGAAAGGCCCTAACCCACTTAAAATTTGCGGCCACGCCGCGGGAGGTACCGTAACCCTCCCGTAAAATCTTCTTTACACATAAACCCTCTCACTAGAACACTGCTCACTTTCACTAACACGATTTCCGCACACACTATTACACATCTTCTGCTTGCAAAACTCTGTCCTCTGGAAGTATAAAGTTTTTTAGGAGATCCAATTCACCAACTTCACATAGCTCTTCAACCAACCGCCCAATATTAATATCATGTCCCAAGACTTGAACCACGTCAGCTCGTTGTTGGTTGAACAATATACATGATTCAATTCTGTGAATTGGATTGTCTTCAATGTTTGGACCACACGTAGGACAATCACTGGACTCAGATTTCCCTACCCGTTTAAGGTGTACCCTAAAGTGGCCATGACCGGTGAGTACCTGAACAAGTTCCTTATCAAGTTTAAGGTCTAACTTAAGTCGTTGGTCAATATTAGGAAAGAACTTGTGTGTAGTCCTACCAGTGTCTGCGTTGTCCCAATCTTCTTGCCATCTCCTAATAGTCTCCAGTCTTACCAGTCGTTGGTTTTCCGATTTTGTCTGGCCTGACTCAGCTTCTCCGTATCTCACAGCCTCTCCTTTTGCGATAGCCTTCCAGAATATAATTTCTTGCAGTTTAATGTAAAGTGGGGGGATTTGAGCCAAAACACATGAAGCTTGGTAAGAGGTAGAATTGTAGGTGCCTGAGATAACCCGAGCACATAAGCCGCTGACACTACCTAGTGCCTTCTTGGACCTGGCATTATTTACGAAAGCTCCCCATAAATCAATACCATAAGTGACCAAAGGAATAGTTGCGCGTTCATAAATGGTCCGAAGTGCTTCTTCTGGTGGGTTGAAAAGCATTTTGGTAAGAGATCTTATGCAATGAAAGGAGGCCTTGGCTTTATCTGTTATGTATTTTATGTGGGCAGCGAAATTCCTTCTTGAGTCGATTATAATGCCGAGATGTTTGGCCTCCTCTACTCTACCTATTATCCGACCATATAGCCTTAATGCAGGAGCTCTAACCAATTTTTTTCCAAACAAAATATACTTTGATTTTTCCCTGGAAAACTGGAGTTTGTTTTGATTGGCCCAGATAGTAATTTTCTCTAAGTCCGAATTAGCCCTTATTTCTAGTTGAGTTCGGGTATCACCGCTTACCACATAACCAACGTCATCAGCATACGCGTATAATTCACCAAATTCAAGTGGAATATTTAAAAGTTTTTTAAGGGCTTTATTCCATAAAGAAGGTCCGGACACTGACCCCTGAGCACAACCTTTTTCGAGCTTTTTACTGACTTCAACTCCAGCATATTCCAGGGTAGAAACTCGGTCTTCCAGATAACTTTTGAACAGCATTAAAAGTTCGTTTGGGATTCCGTCTTCTGCCAGAGAGTTAATAATGGTTGGCCACCACACATTATCAAATGCGCCTTTAATATCCAGCATTACAAGGGCTTTATATTTGTACGGTTGGTTGTCGACGGCTTGCAGAGTGGCTTCAATAGCTGATATTGTGCTTCTGCCTTCGACAAACCCGAATTGTCTCTCTCCATATGGCATCTCCTGATCGTCTTCAAGTCTAGACTTGATTACCTTCTCTAGTAGCTTACCAAGAAGTGACAACAGAGTTATTGGCCTACAGTCATCTGGATTTTTTCCGCTTTTTCCAGCTTTTGGTATTAAAACAACTTTACCTTTTTTCCACACCTTAGGAAAATACCCTTGTCTAATACAATCGTTAAACAATCTAGTTATGTAGTTAGTGATAGCAGGCTCAACTGTTTTAATAACTGCCGCTGGAATATTATCCGGACCGGGGGCTTTGTTGGAGTTTAGCTCTTTAATAAATCTACTCACTTCGTTTTCAGTTGCGTCACGGACAGGCCTGTTGACTGTTTCGGTATTTCTGGCATTTTCCCTTTCGGCAGCCTGGGTTGGAGTGTCCTCAAGAGGGTTGTCTTCCGTGACCCATTTTTTGAGCAGTTCTCTGGCTGTTTCTTCCCGATTGGTAGAATAATGAGTCTCATCATTATTGAGCCTAATAGTAGCTTCAATAGGCCTAACACTTCTCTTTTTGGTAGCCAGCTTATAGGGGAGACTCCAGGGGGAAGCACTAAGTTCAGTGTATACAAAGTTATTCCAAGATTTGGCTCTAACTTTTTCAATTGTGTTTGCATAGTTTTCTTTGGCTTGTTCATATATTATTTCTAGTCTTTCCCTGTTTTCTCCCCTTGCCCTTTGATAAGACCTTCGACTTTGGTGAAGGCGAGATTTGACTACTTCACAGCGATCATTCCACCAAATGGGTTTACGAGCAAACAATTTCCTTTTCCTCAGACATTTATCCGAAATATCCACTAGAGCAGCAGTAAGAGCGTGAGCACGATTCTCAATTGCCACAGTTCCGGGTGTCCAGGGAATTTCTTCCAGTAGGTCTACTGCCCTTATGCTGAGATCTAATGCTTTTGCCTTGTCTATATTTTTCTTGCTTCTCACCCATGTGTAGGCTGCCCCGGGACTGAAATTACAGGTGAGTTTAAAG
>CAUEHQ010000261.1:0-32266 GCA_958510825.1 Brachypterus glaber | reverse complement strand
AAGTGCCTATTCACAAGCTCGCATAAGAACATAAAACATAACAATGCGAAGCCGTGATTGGCTTGATGTGCCGCCATGTATCCTGTAAGCCCATCACGGCATCGCATTCTTATGTTTTATGTTCTTATGCAAGCTTCTGGATAGGCCTTAACTCATCAAAATAAGCTTTATCCTCCATGACCAGCTAAAAAATCCACCTTTTTTGTTTTGAACCACCCTACAATGGGAAATATTTAATTGCGTCTAAAAAGTCTATTCGCACGTCTCACACAGGTAAAAATCCCACAAAAGGGAAAAAAATCATGAAGCGTCGAATGTTGAATATTGCTTTCCCATTTTGAAAATTTTCAAAATTTCGGAAAGCCTTGTATTCGTGCAAAAATTCTCAAATTTTTTTTTTGCGAATTTTTGCGTTTTATGACGTTTTATGTCGAAAAGTTCTCGCTCGGGATTGTTTTTGGTGAACATTGGCGTGCGGCAAGGGGGGCAAGTGGGGAAAAATACATTTTTTTTAGAAAAAATTTAAAATTGCTATGTAGAGGTTTTTAAGGTTGCTGAAATTGAATCTGATAATAAAATTTCTCTAACTCCACCCCCGAGGGGGTGAGGGGGTAAATATTTTGAAATGTTTTCCAAATTTTCGTGAAAATTTGTAGATAGGGGTTTTTGAGGTTGATAAAAATTAATCTTGAAATATATTTTTTGAAACCCACCCCCTTAGGGGTGGGGGGTGATTTTTGTAAAAATTGGTATATTGACGTTTTTGAGGTTGCTGGAAGTGAATCTGATAATAAAAATGGTCTAACTCTACCCCTACCCCCAGGGGGTGGGGGGTGATTTTCTGAAAGTTGGTATATAGGGGTTTTCAAGGTTGCTGAAACTAAATATGATAATAAAACACTGCTCAGTAAAAGAGCTTTCCCATTTTTCACCTCCGCGCGTGAAATTGATTTTTATTATCACATTTTTTTTTCCTAATTTCACCCCTGAGGTGGGGGGAGTAGTTTTCGTGAAAATTGGTATATTAAGGTTTTTATGGTTGCTAAAAGTGAATCTGATGATAAAAAAATCTATTTTACTAGCGGAGGTGTAAAATGGGAAAGCTTTTTTACTGGGCAGTGTATTTATAAACCTTATAGTGTCCTCTAAATGATTTCAATACATTTTTTTGCGAATGTTGGCCATCTTGCATAAAAAATTAAATTAAAGTTAAATTTATGCCATATTCGACAAAAATTAAGTGAATTTTTAACCGACTTCCAAAAAGGAGGAGGTTATCAATTCGACGTGTGACTTTGTTTTTTTATGTTTGTTCCCGCATAACTTTGGAACTAATGTACGGAATTTGATGAAACTTCTTGCAACTTAAAGAGGGCATTCATGAGGTGGTCCCGTTTTAATTTGAAGCTCGGATAATGCCGGGTAAGCCGGACAATTAAGATAAGTCTAATAATTTTAACGCAATTTCACTTAAAAACGGCTTAATTTGGTTCTACTACCAACCAAATTTTTATAGAAATATCGGATAACTCGGATAAGCCGGATAACTTGATTAAGGGGTCACTCAAATATTGCAGCAAATATTTTAAATGCCTCTAAACTTGATTGTTTGGACCTGTAATATTAAAATACCAAGAGAAAATGATAAATTTTCTGATTTTTTACCATAAGGCGTTATTTGATTATTACTTAACTCTTAAAGTTTAACGAGATTTTATTTAGTATTTCGTTTAAAATAAGGTTGATTGGACTCTTGGGCGCTAAAATAAAAATATTACTTTTATATTTTAGAAATTTATCTTTAATATAATGACGTTACAACGCACAAATTGTGCGTTGTGATGCCAGCAGCTTGCCGAGATGGAAGGACAATTATAATTTAGCTTAGATGACGTTACAAATCTGCAAGTTCTGTGTCTCTAAAAAGTAAAAAATAAAAACTTTTCGCAAAAAAAATGAACCGACTTCTGTGTCTCTAAAAATTAAAAAATTAAAAATACTTAAGTCGGTGCCAATTTCACAGCAAACAATAATAAAATAATGTAAAAACAATTGTTAGTAATAAATTTAGGGAATGGTGAAATTGGCACCGATATAAGTATTTTTTATTTTTTACTTTTTAGAGACAGAAGTCGGTTCATTTTTTTTTGCGAAAAGTTTTTATCTAATATTTAAAAGGTTAAATAAAACTACACAAAAAAATGTTATTACCATTTTTTCCAGCGCCGCCCCCCATTAGTTTAGTTTAGTTTAGTTTATTAGTTTAGTTTATTACCCCCAGAATGTAAAAAATTGTTTCTAGACACAACTTATTTATTTATTTTTTTCATGGCTCCCTCCCCCCTCTCCCCGAAATGTACAAAAATGTAATAAATTGTTTCTAGATATAACTTTTTTATGAGAAAGTATTCTCGCTCATTTGAGACGGCTGTTTTTTTATAATGATTTCAACTTACTTTATACATGATTATTATTAAGAGGTACTACTTCCACACAACGAAATTTGTTCACTAATTTAAAACAGAATGGATGCGCTTTTATATTTGCAAAATAAAAGTTTTGTTTATAATTTTAACATCGGTACTTAGTACAACCAAAAGTGCAGATATATTGAAATCATCGCCTAGAAGTCAAAATTTTTGACCATTTTTTTTTCAAATTTCTTGACGTTTTAGACCTTCCTGACTAAAAAATTTGTCAGTCAGTCCTTTTTTTAATTTTTTTTTCGACTTAGTTTTTTATGATTGAAATTAGTAAAATTTCCTAATTTTCAAATCGAGTTTTTGAAAAACCTGTAAACAATTTTCAAATATTTTCTATAGCAAAAGGTAGATTATTACTATAGTTAGAACATATTAATACTTCAGACAAATATTATTTATATAAAAAAAAATTATTAACGATAAACTATTTAACCCCGCTGGACCAGTTAACCCCATAGGGCAGGGTTAAAAAGTCCAAACCACTACTCAGGGTTAACTGATCCACTAACAAAAATGTATTGTATTGTAATTATTGTGAATAAAAACGATTTGAAATCAAATAAAATTTAATTCTAGCATAAAAATAGACAACATAATATGTTAAATATTAGATATATCTGAGGGTTAACTGGTCCGGGGTTAACTGGACATGGCCCAGTTAACCCCGAGCTAATTAATATTGACAAAAGTGGTCCAGTTAACCCCGAACCAGTTAACCACTAAATAAAATCTTAAAATTTTAATACTTAATAAGATATTAGAAGGCGGCAATTATGCAGAATAAATAATAAAATACTCAGTATATTAGGTAAAATATTAGTCTAGATCCCCATATTAATAATAAAGTATTAATTAAAAAATAAAAGTTAAGGTAAATACCTACTTTTCATAGAAAAAAATTAACTTTCTTTACTACAACTTACACGTGGACAACATGGTCCGTCATAATACTTTAAACCATACTACTAACTAAATATCACTAGAATTTGCCCTAAGGCGCCAATACTAATAAAAAAAGTTGATAAAATCCAGGTAGACCAGTTAAACTGGCCCAGTTAGCCCCGACTTCGCCTATTAAAAACAAAAAAAAAAAACGAAAAAAGGGCGACGTTAGGCACTCAAGCAACTTTTTAACCAAACAATGGTGAAAACCCCATATCAATATCAATACTTTCTATTCATTGTTCTTTGAAGAAGATTTTACATATAATTTTTATATAAGGGTATTTCTGTGAAAATCGGTTAACTTCAGGTTATGCACATATATTTAAAATTCTATCCGACGTATTTAATAATAATAATAATAATAATATTTATTGCCAGAAAAAAATATAATACAGGTACAAATCCTAATTAAATGCTAAAAGGGCAACAAATATTTAGTTACAAGTAAAACACAAAAACCCTCGGATAGGTCGATTTTTATTTTTAATTTTGCAAATTATGGTGTAATAAAAGTTATTAAAATTTGCACCCCCTTGCACCCTCACCCCCCAACTTTTTTTTTTCAAATTGCAATCTACCCCTTGTGACACTTCGTTGGAAAGGTAATTTAATAAGCTTTCCAACGGTGTATAATAAAGCCTAATTTGGTAAAGGGCTAATGATAAAATGCACAATTTAGTTTATTATAAAGACATGTAAAGTATAACTTTAGTTCACTATAAATGTTCAAATTGATGTCCTTCAGCTCCTTGACAGTGGACAGTAAAAAAACGGGATTAAAATCGATTAAATAGTAAACATAAAATTGGTCAATAAAAAGAAAAAAAATTGCATTTTTCAACAGGGTATAAAATATTACAATAAGTTTAAAACAACCTTATTTAGATTCTCAGGAAGGTGCCAAGTAGGAAATAGGGCAACAATTACCATATTATGCGTAATATTTCACACAAACAATGTTTAAATAAAACATGCGTTTTTTCATAGACCCTTTAACAAATTAGGCTTTATCATACACTGTTGGAAAGCTTATTAAATTACCTTTCCAATGATGTATCACAAGGGGTAGGTTGCTATTTGAAAAAAAAAAGTTGGGGGGTGAGGGTGCAAGGGGGTGCCAATTTTGATAACTTTTTTTAGACCAAAATTTGCAGAATTAAAAATATAAATCGACCTGTCTGAGGATTTTTGTATTTTACTTGTAACTAAAAAGTTATTCGGGTGATTCCAGACTTAATGCACGCACTGTATATATTAGGATTATTTTAAAATTCGTCCTTACTCACTTAAAATATCAGCCCCTTGTCTTGTCACCATTACAATTATTAAATGCTTATATTTTTTTTAAATTATTAGGTTTATACACGGTGTATTTGAAATAGGGTAGGAAATTTTAACATGTGATTCTATATCATAAAATATGACAAAAAGTTCCTATAAACATATGTCTAAAAATGCGTCATAAGGGAGCTACGCCCCTTTGAAAGTGGCTAAAAAAATCGGTTTTTATTTAATAACTCAGGAACCCTTTGAGATATATCAACGAGGTTTTGCACATCAACTAATCCTACCAAGGCCCGTTTTTATGTGTTATTTTCATGTACTTATTTTAACCAGGGGTGTGCGAAACGGGTGGGGCTTATCAGTTTGATGTCCCAAACTTTTTTCTGTGTAACTTTTTTGCAATTTTATTTTTAAAATATGATTCCTCAGGTCAAAATACATAAAAAAGGTACTCTTGTTGTAATACTGTAGGATTAACCGTTTTCGAGAAAAATTCATTTGAAGGTGAAATTCCACGGTTCGAGGACGAAAAATTATATACTAAAATGTTGAAAACCAAAATTTTAATGATGCAAGGCGAATGTACATTAAAAAATAAGAAAAAAACCTCATATACAGATACTTCCAAAAATCAATCCTAATGGAGCTATGGTCTCGTAAATATGCACCATTTTTAAAGGGCTATGGTAGGTTTAAAAGCGTTTTTTTGACCTACATGTATGGAAAAAATTTTTCTTAGTTTTTGATGTAGAATAACATTGCATCATTAAAATTTTGGTTTTGACATTTTAGTATTTAATTTTTCGTCCTCGAACGGTGAAATTTCACCTTCAAATGAACTTTTCTCGAAAACGGTTAATCCTACAGTATTACAACAAGAGTACCTTTTTTATGTATTTTGACCTGAGAAATCATATTTCACAAATAAAATTGCAAAAAAGTTACACAGAAAAAAGTTTGGAACAAAAAACTAATAAGGCCCCCCCGTTTCGCACACCCCTGGTTTAAGTAAGTACGTGAAAATGACATACAAAGATGGGCCTTATTAGGATTAATTCACGTGCAAAACCTCGTTAATATATCTCAAAGGGTTCCTGAGTTATTAAATAAAGACCGATTTTTTTAGCCAATTTCAAAGGGGCGTAGCTCCCTTATGACGCATTTTTAGACATATGTTTATAGGAACTTTTTGTCATAATTTATTATGTAGAATCACCTGTTAAAATTTCCTACCCTATTTCAAATACACCCTGTACAGTTGTTTTACTTTTAATTATTTTTAAGGTACTCTCTAAAGTGCTAAGAATCTATTAATATAAATTCTAAAATAATTTTTATCACTTTTTTTCAATTTAAAGTAGCGTACTCAAGATCGGGCGTCAGGAAAATATGATTTCCGTCAAAAAAAATCCATCTCTGTCTGTCGGCCTGTGTGTCCGGGAAATTTGTGACCACGATAACTCAAGAACGCTTCGGACTAAATACTCCAAATTTGTAGCGTAGGTTGATTATCCAAAGTTCTAGGCTGGGATTATTTTTGGTAAAAATCGGATTGGGGTACGGGGGTAAAATGTGGTAAAAAATATTTTTTTCAAAAACATTTTTTTTTCAATTTTTTTGAAAAAAAAAATTAATGAACCTAGGCCTATAGGGTAAAGTATTGTTTTGTTGGCAGCAGTATTTCTATATTATTTACAGCGCCTGCTCTAGAATAATATTATACGGTAGTTTCCAATTTCCCAAAATCGTCAAAAAACGTCCTAGAGAAAAAATTCTTGGATACAAATGTGTTTCATGAAAAAATAAGAAACTTTGAAAATGCGCGTCCGTCCGTCCGTCGGATGTCACTATTTTTGTAGACACGATAACTCCAGAACGAATATCCGATCGACTCGAAATTTACAGAAAAAATCAAATTCTATGACGGGAAGATCCCTGTTGTTTTTTAAAGTAATCAAAAAAAAACAAAAAAGTTGAAGTTTTTAAAAAAATTAAATTTTCAAATTTTATTTTTCAAAATATTTCGTTTTTCAATAAAAGAAAATAAAAAAAAGAAAATTTAAAAATTTTGAGTTTTTTTTTAATTTAAAAAAAAATCAATTTTTTTTCTTTTTTTTAAGAACATGTCATTTTTTAAGGTTAATTTTTTTTAATTATTTTTTTTAAGTACAATATACCATTTACTGTGAATAATATATATAATGGAATGCGTAGCATTACATATCTTCACGACTTGTTTTTCATCAATGATGAATCATCATGGACAAGAAAAACTTTTTAAATAATTTTTATATGCTTGCAACTGTCTATCTAGTTTTTAATGCTTAAATTGTTTGTCCAAACATAAAAATTTCGATTTTTAGTGGCATAAAAAATCGAACAACTGATAAATTTAAAATTTTTGGAAAACAGGGATAAATCACACCTAATACCAAACATTTTAAATATATTTTTTTAAATTTAAAATAAAAACCCAGAAGGTAGCCCAAATATTCAAAATCATCCATTACAATTGTATCAGAAATTATTTGTACATTATAAATAATTTTAATTTTATTACATATAAATTTTGGACTTGGTCGTATTTGTGTACAAATTTAAAAATTTTATGCAAAGCTAGATTTAATCTGAAACGATTAATTTCGGGGACTTCTTTGAATAAAATATGAATAAAAACTTTTTAAAATAAGATTTACTATTCGATTAACATTTTAATTACTTCCTCATAAAAGATTTTTGTTTTGAAAACAAAATCAATTTTTTTTTACCTTAAATCATCGTATTATATTATTCACAGCGCCTGCGCTAGAATAATATTCTAAGGTAGTTTCGAATTTTCAAAAAAAAATCAAAAATAGTCCTAGACAAAAAAATCTTGGATATAAATTTGTTTCATAAAAAATAAGCTACTTTTTTTTCAAATGTCCGTCTGTCTGTCCAGTCTGTCTGTCCGTCTGATGTCATGATTTTTGTAAACACGATAACTCAAGAACGAATAATCCGATCAACTTGAAATTTTTAGGAAAAATCAAGTTTCACGAGGGGAAGATCCCTATTGTTTTTGAAAGTATCCCTCCCCCCAAAAAAAACAAAAAAGTTATGGGGGCTTATACTTTTTAAAAAATCGAAAAAAGCTGAAAGAAAATTCCGATTAACGCAATTTTTTCAGGAAAAATTACTTTTATTATAAGGATCAATTCTAAAAAAAATTAAAAAAATTAAAAAAATTAGAATTTTTTTTGAATTTTTTTTTTGAAAAATTTTTTTTTTCGGTTTTTCGTTTTTCTCGAAAAGAAAATTTAGTAAAAAAAATTTAAAAGTTTTTTTGAAAACTTTTTTTTTGAAATTTTTTTTCAATGAGACTGCCCTACAAAAAAAGATTTTTTTTTACTATTTCATGAGTTTAAAAAAATGTCCTTGCTTTAACATCATTTGCCTTGCTTTAAAGAAAATGCTTATAATAAGTACATGGAATTTAAATGAAATAACTAATTGCTTCAAAATTATTTATTAGTACAAATCTTTAATTTTTCCAATAAAGGCAAGCCTTGAAGATATGTAATACTACGCATTCCATTATATACTATTCACAGTTAATGGTATATTGCATTTTTCCAAATACTAAAAAATATTTCCAAAAAAATACAATTTTTTTCAAAATTCTTTTTTTAAAAAACGAAAAGCTAAAAAAAAATTCTTCAAAAAAAAACTAAAAAACTTTTTAAAAAATCTAAATTTTTAATTTTTTTTCTTAGGCGAAAAAGGAAAAAAAAATTGAAAAAAAAATCATTAAAAAAAATATAAAAAAAAAATCAAAATTTTTATTTTTTTATTTTCTTTTTGCAAAAAATGAAAAATTTTCGTTTGGACTTTTTTTTTTGAAAATGATAGTTTTTAATTTTTTAAAAAAAGTTTAAACCCACATTACTTTTTTTTGTTTTTGGAGGGATTACTTTGAAAAACAATGGGGATCTTCCCCTTACAGAACTTGATTTTTCCTGAAAATTTGGAATGGATCGGATTATTCGTTCTTGAGATATCGTGTCTACAAAAAACGTGACATCGGACAGACGGACGGACGGACAGACGGACAGACGGACATACGGACAGACGGACAGACGGACAGACGGACAGACGGACAGACGGACAGACGGACAGACGGACAGACGGACATTTTCAAAGTTTCTTATTTTTTGATGAAACACATTTGTATCCAAGAATTGTTTGTCTAGGACGTTTTTTGACGATTTTGGGAAATTTGAAACTACCGTATAATGCTATTCTAGAGCTGCGAGCTGTGAATAGTATAATAATTGGGCACATAAAATAAATAAACCAATAACTTTATTTTAAAAACGGTATTTTTTACTTTAAGAAATTTCAATTTTAATTTTAAAACTTTATGTTTCGACTTGAGTTTTTATTACTTTTATCCAACACCTTCACAGAAAACTTGTTTTGAGCACTATTTTAAATGTCAAAAGTGAGTTTTTTTCCACTAGTGACTAAAAATTTTTCACCCACTCTTTTACGTACAGCTTTTGATCTCACCCAAAATTAGTTACATACCCTATTAATTAAGTATTATAACTATTCTATAAATAGAAGCACGTTAACTAAACCATAAAAATTAAAGAAAACCCCAAATTATTCTTTAGTTTTTGAATAAAATACACTGTTTTTATTAAAAATTCTGTCATCACCGCGTCCATTTTGACGTTTGTAAGAAATGTAAAACTAGCAATTGTTTATTTTTAATAGGCCATATTTTAGTATTAAGAAAACTTAATCTTAATATTTTTGACATAATTTTTCGCAAAACTATGGATTTTTATTTAAAAATAAAAGGTGTTGGATAAAATTAAATTCTCAACTCGTGTATTAAGTGATTTTATCCACTTAAGAATATCAGCCCACGAGGCCGTCAGGCCGAGGATAAAATGCTACTTAATACATTAGTTAAGAAAATAACTATTTTTCAATTTATTCAAACGTTTTATTTCTATATTCGAAAATATTTTAACTATGTCAACCAGGTTCTTAATCTTAAAGTATAAGTGTTAGCATTAATTCCATGCATATCTTTATAATATTATTCACAGCGCCAGTGCTAGAATAATATACGATAGAACGATCAAAAAAAGTTCTAGACAAAAAAGTCCGTCCGTCCGTCTGATGTCACGATTTTTGTAGACACGATGACTCAAGAACGAATAATCCGATCGTATATAAATTTTCAGGAAAAATCAAGTTCTGTAAGGAGAAGATCCCTATTGTTTTTGAAAGTAATCCCCCCAAAAACAAAAAAGTTATGGTTAAACTTTTAAAAAAATCGAAAAATGCTGAAAGAAAATTCCGATTCAAGTAATTTTATACAAAAATAAATAAATAAATAAATAAATTAAAAAAATTTCAAACTGTATTTTTAGATTTTTTTTTTCAAAAAAATTTTTTTTTTCGTTGAAAATTGAAAGTTTAAAAAAAAAAGATTTATTTTTTCTGAAAACTTTTTTTTTGAAAAATTTTTTTTTTTAGTAATTTTTTGTTTTCCAAAAAAGATCTTTTTAAAAAAAATCTATTTTTTTGTTATTTTTTTTTGAAAATTATTTTTTTTAAGTATTTGGGAAATGCAATATACTAATTGATTACTGTGAATAATATGTATGCGTAGCATTACATATCTTCACGGCTTGTTTAAGTAATATCTTGGTGTGAGTTAAGGTTTTATATTTTAAGTACTTCAGTACCTTGATATAAGGTAAGATGTAAACAAAAAGTGGTGTTAATAAGCTACTAATAATATCCTGGTTATTACATCGACACTTAGTGCTACTAAGAGAGCCCATGTATTGAAATCTTCGCTGAAAAGTCAAAATCTCTGACCATGTTTTTTCACCTCGCCTGGTTGTTAGCATACCATCGCTTTCTTTTGGCCTGGTCTTCTTAAATGTTTACTTCTTCTTCTCTTCATTAATTATGACCTTTTGGACACTTATGGTCTTGAACTATCGTCCTTTTTGACCAGATACAAGTGTTATAATTGTTTCAAATAAATAAAATTTCTCCTATCATAACTTCAAAAACATGTGGATAACCCTAATCCAGATTCAACCACCAAATTACATCACATATACTAACTTTCCATTGTAAAATCAATATCAAAAGTTATAACGATTGTAGATTTAATAATATTTTCTTAACAAAACAAACGCCAACTACAACATAAAACTAAATGAAGAAAACTACTTTTAAACACTTCACAACATGAAGAACACAAGCCTAGGCTACGACTACATCCCATGGAGCATTGTTAAAAAATTGAACTCAAATATTCACCAACATATAATAAAAATATACGAATACTGCATCCAAAATAATTTTTTCCCTCAGTCATGGAAAAAGGGAACCATAACCGCAATACCAAAAAATAGCGCAAGTATAAACACAGTACAAAACTTTCGTCCAATAACACTACTACCAGTCCTGGGAAAATTACTAGAGAAGATAATAAGAAATGAGATCTACAAAAAAGTAAAAAAGAAGATTCCTAAACACCAATTTGGTTTTATGGAGGGAAGCTCTACAATCCACCCAATTACATTACTAGCTTCAAACATACAAACATCCAAACTAAAAAACCAAAAGACAGCAGCATTGTTGTTGGACATACAAAAAGCCTTTGACGGAATATGGCATAAAGGCCTTCTATATAAAATGCACAAAATAGGTTTAGACAAACATTGGATACACCTAATCAAAAATTTCCTAGACCGCACACTACAGGTGAAAGTCAATGATGAAATATCTGATGAATTTAAAGCAGAAGAGGGGGTACCACTTCAATTAAATTACCACACAATAAGGCCCCAACCTACAGTAAAATACCTAGGTATTTATTTAGACAAGAAACTCAACTTTAACTACCATACAAAAATGATGAAAAACAACGCCATTAAGAGAAGCAAATTGTTTAGAAAGTTGACATACAAAGACAAAACACTGGAGACCAAAAAAATTGTACAAATATACACCACTATAATCAGGCCCATTCTTGAGTACGGACCAACCATCTTTTTAAACTTAAAAAGCCCAGCTATTAAAAACCTGGAAGTAGCAGAAACCACCTCCCTAAGAGTACTCACCAAACTCAGACACCCAAACAACCCTATTCACAACCCTAGTAACGCATTGCTATACAACACCACACAAGTAACACCTATCATGGACAGAATACAAAATCTAGCAAAGGGGTTTGTAGAAAAGGAAGAGAATATGTTAAAAATAAACACATGTATACAAAGAAATAGAGATATACCAACAAGATTCAAATTCGCAGAATCTACGATAATAGAGATACTACAAGACCTATCTTTAAATTAAATCTAACAGAAGACTGAAATAGAATTAAGGAACTCATATATATATTATTAATTTTTTTTTTATCATGAATAAGAGTAAAACCATTTTTTTTTGTTATCATAAATAAGATATACTTATTATGTATGTAAAACTTCACAGGCTGAAGGACTTCGGTCGATGGCCAGTTGACTATGTAATAGCTCAATAAAGAACGTTTACTACTACTACTACTTCTTAACAAACACATTTTTACATAAATTACTTAATGCAGCTGGCGCGAAAAACTTACGCCATTTTTAATTTTTTGCTTAAATGTTTAACACGAGGTTTAACATGTTTCACCTTCGCGTCGCCCACGCTGAATGGATTTCTCGACGTTTTAGACCTTTCCGAGTCGAAATCAGTGCGTTCGTCTGTCTGTCTGGGTGTAAACTCGATAACAACATTTCTAAAAAAAGATGTCGACAATCGTTTTTTTTTGCATATTGTTTCTTATAATATTTCGAAGAGCTGATTAGATTTTGGGTGTGAACGATTGGGGGTAAGGGGTAAGATGGGGTAAAATTCCTATTTTTAGCGTTTTTTGGTTATAATTAAGGCAATTATTATTGTATTTTATTAATTTAGCACTTATACCAAAGATTTTTTTTAAATTGCTTAAGATATATTATAAACATTTTTTTCCTAAAATACATTGTTTTTTGAGATAAAGCAGTAAAATGTTTTTTTTTTGTATCTCCAAAACGTTATATTCTAGCAAAAACTGTATATAACATTTTTTTAGAACTTAAAAAGAACTTTCATTTAAAATATAATTTTTTAAAATCGGTTTATAAATAACTGAGTTATGACAAAAAAACCTTTTACTACTTTAAACGTTAATATCTCAAAAACAATGTATTTTAGGAAAAAGTTGTTTTTAATATTTTTTGAACAATTTAAAAAAATCCTTCAATAATAATAATTAACTTAATTATAATCAAAAAACGCTAAAAAAGAAGTTTTACCCCATTGTTACCAACTTACCCCCAATCGTTTACTCCCAAAATATTATTATTATTATTATTATTATTATTATTATTATTATTATTATTATTATTTTTTTTATAACTACAGCTCTTCCAAATATGATAAAACAATATGCAAAAAACCGCTTGTCCATATCTTTTTTAGAAATGGAGTTATCGAGTTTACACCCAGACAGACAGACAGAGACGAAGATTTCAATAAATCGGCACTCTTAGTAGTACTAAGTGCCGATGTAATATGCCAATAAGAAACGCTCCAATTTTTAAATCTCAAACTGAAAATAAAAAAGAAACCATGATCTTATCACACCCATCATCATCAATAGTTTGTTTGGGTCTTTAAGAGACAGGCGCAGCCTATGGCTCATTTATCTAAAAAAATACTTGATCTGAATTGATAGTTGGGGCAGTGAGTCTATGCTCACTGATGCTAGTTGCATCTGTCATAATTTAGGGGGGAGTGAGTCTCTGCTCACTGATGCGAGTTGCATCTGTCATAATTTGGCGCTGGGGAGTGGGTGGGAGGGGGATGGGGAGGGAAGGGATAGGGAGAGGAGGGATGTGCGGGAGGAGTGAGACTAGCTCACTGATGCTGGGAATGCATCTGTCCTGTATTAGTGGGTACCATTACTGGTTGAGGACGTTTTTGATCTTTTTGTGAGTGTTGTGTATTTCGTGATCGTAATCTAGAAAGTTTGAAATGAGGGGGTTTGGGTGATCTAAATTGTCTTGTATAAAAGACGTGCTGTAGCGGATGATTTCCGTTTTTAGGAGGGGCATTTAGAGATCTCTGTGTATCTGGTTGTTCCTCATGAACCAGGGGGCATCGAGGCATATTCTGAGTGCCTTGTTTTGGAAGGCCTGAAGTTTTGCTGAGCGCTTTGTTAAGGGTGATTTTGTTCCAGGCTGGGGCTCCGTAAAGAAGTACCGGCTTTAGGGTTTGGTTGTAAAGAAGAAGTTTGTTTTTAATGGATAGGGGACTCTTTCTACCTATTAAGGGGCAGAGTTTGGAGAGGCGGCAGTTTGCTATTTGGAGGGTGTTTTTGACGTGCTGATCCCACGTCAGGTTTTTGGAGATTGTAATGCCGAGGTATTTGGCATGGTTTTCCCAGTTAATGGGTTGGCCATTTATCTGAATGGGTTGGGGTGGGCCTCTTCTAATCCTAGAAATTAGAATGCCTTTGGTTTTATTGGCGTTTACTTTGATTTTCCATTTGGAGAACCATTTGATTAGGGCATCCATTTGGCGCTGGAGGGCGATATGGATGCGCTGGGGGTTTCTGGCTTTTGCTAGGATGCCGGTGTCATCGGCGAACAGGGCTATTTCAGTGCCCTGTGTTTTTGGAATATCTGCGGTAAAGAGTTTGTACAGAAGGGGGGATAGTGGGGAACCTTGTGGAACGCCAGCTTTGATGCGGCGGGTGCTGGACTTACAGTCGCCTATTTTTATCTGAAAATATCTGCCTTTGAGGAAGGAGGCAATGAGTTTGGTGATGCCTGGGGGGAGGCCGAGAAAGTGGAGTTTGGCTACAAGACCTTTGTGCCAAACTTTATCGAAGGCTTTTGCGATGTCCAGGAGGATCAGTCCCACGGCTTCGCGCCTATTTAGTCCGTCCGTTACAGAGTCTACCAGGCGAGCTACCTGGTGGACTGTGGAGTGTCTGCTTCGGAAGCCGAATTGCTCGTTTGGAAGGAGATTTAGTTTTTCAACTAGAGTTTGAAGTCTGGTTAGAATGACTTTCTCGGCTATTTTTCCTAGGGAGGAAAGAAGGCTTATGGGGCGGTAGCTTTCAGCAAAAGTTGGATTTTGTCCGGGTTTTTTGATTACTATTACGTCTGCGTTTTATCAGGGCTTTGGAAAGTGGCACAGTCTGAGCATTGCGTTAACAATGTTAACGATTTCCATAATGGTTTTCCGGGGGAGTATTTTAAGGATTTTATTCGGTATTTGATCGGGGCCGGGGGCTTTTCTTTTTGGGAGATTTTTGATGATGCGTTTGATTTCCTCGGGGGATGTGGGGGTGATAATGTCGTTTTCGACTTGGTTAGTGACTCTATTATAGATGTGATTTATTTCTCTTTCATGCATGAGTTGCTCGTAGTTCTCGTCGTCAGAGTCGGGCTCGGAGTCGGTCACTGATTCGGAGTCGGGGGGGGAATGGAGGGTTTGGTTGAAATTGTTTCCGCATTGCGTCAGCAAATGCTTCGGCTTTTTCGGGGGTTATCACACCCGATATGTATAACATTATTTTTATTTTTTTGTTTTGTTTCTGTTTATGTTAATAAAAGTTTGTTTTGTTGATTTTGTAACACACATTTCCTTGTTTTTAATTATTTTAAATATCCGAGGTTACTACAAGTCAACAACCAAAACAACATTCTTGTTTTTAAAATATTTTTCTTTATTATACGCAGCTTCAAAACAGAGGATTATTCAGAACCCGAAAATTAAAAAAGAATCCATATTCAATGTTTTTAAACTATTAATTTGTCCCTCCGTCCGTCCGTCTGTCCATCTATTTTAGGAAAATCAATATTGATAATAAAATAAAAGTGAATTAGATATTCAAAAATAAAGAAGTTATGGAACTAAACATTTGGTGGGAGTATTTTTCAATTGGGGGGGCAACGTTACTAATTATAATTAATATTTATTGATTAATATAATAAGAATAATAATAATAATAATAATAATAATATAATGATGCAATGGTTATTTATTGATTTTTATTTATTTATTTAATGATTTTTTACATATTCATGGAGAGCCTCAAATGAGGAGTGCAGGATCAAAAGCCGCCATCTGGACTAAATGACATTTTTCAGTATAAGCCAAAAACTATTAATTTGTAACGGCACAGAAATTAATTAAAATTGTAGTTGATTCTGATAGACAGTAATAAGTATACAATATACATAATATCATTTAAATCAAATTTGCTGTAAGTCACTAGATAATTAAAAAAAATGAACCGACTTCTGCCTCTAAAAAGTAAAAAATAAAAAATAATTAAGTCGGTGCCAATTTCACCATTCCCTAAATTAATTACTAACAATTATTTTTTTATTATTTTATTATTCTTTGCTGTGAAATTGGCACCGACTTAAGTATTTTTTATTTTTTACTTTTTAGAGACATAGAAGTCGGTTCATTTTTTTTGCGAAAAGTTTTTAGTTTTTACTTTTTAGAGACACAGAACTTTTAGATTTGTAAGGTCATATAAGCTAAATTACAGCTGTCCTTACATCTGGGCAAGCCGCTGACGTCACAACGCACTGCATTGTGACGTCTTCATCTTAAAGATAAATTTCTAAAAAATAAAAGTAATATTTTTATTTCAGCGCCCAAGAGTCCAATCAACCTTATTTTAAACGAAATACTAAAGAAAATCTTGTTAAACTTTAAGCGTTAAGTAATAATCAAATAACGCCTTATGGTAATATCACAAAATTTGTCATTTTCTCTTGGTATTTTAATATTACAGTTCCAGAGAATCAAGTTTAGCGGCATTTAAAAGATCAAGTTATCCTGCTTATCTGAGTTATCCGATATTTCTCTAAAAATTTGGTTGGTAGTAGAACCAAATTAAGCCGGTTTTAAGTGAAATTGCGTTAAAATGATTAGATTTATGTTAATTATTCGAGTGTCAAATTGAAACTGGACCACCTCAGGAATGCCCTCTTTAAGTTGCATAAAGTTTCATCAAATTCCGTTCATTCGTTCCAAAGTTATGCGGAAACAAACATAAAAAAAACAAAGTCACACGTCGAATTGATAACCTCCTTCTTTTTGGAAGTCGGTCAAAAAGCTATTTGAAGATGATCGGGTTTTGATACGGCACATGCAGATGGCGGCTTTTGATACAGAAAAATTAACATGATATTACAATATTTTTGTTAAATTTTTTATAATATTATGTATTTTTTAGGTCGCTGAGTGTAAATATGATAATAAAAATGTTCTAACTCCACACCCGGGAGGGGGGGATTTTTTTTTAATGTTTTTAATATTTTTGTCAAAATTTGCATATAGGGGTTTTTATAAGATCAACGAAACTTAATATGATAATAACATTTTTCTAACATCAACCCGAGGGGGTGGGGGATGATTAATCTTAAATGTTTACAATATTTGCTTGAAACTTTGTATACAGGGGTTTTTGAGGTCGCTAAAAGAATCTGATAATAAAAAAAATCTCACCCCACCCCCTGGGGGCAAGGGTTAATTATTTTTAAATGTTCAAAATAGTTTCGAAAAACATGGTATATTGGATTTCTGAGGTAGCTAAAACTGAATCAGATGATAGAAAAAAATGCAACTTCTCCCCCGAAAGCCGGGGGATAATTAATTTTAAATATTTACATTATTTTCGTGAAAAACGGTATAAAGGGGTTTTTGAGGTAGGTGAAACTGAATCTAATAATAAAAAAATTCAGGGGGTAACTGAGGGGTGGGGGGTAATTTTAGTGAAAATTTGTATTTTGGGGTCTATATACCAATTTTGACGAAAATTTCAAAAACATTTTAAAAATAATTACACCCTGCGGGGGTAGAGTTAGAATTTTTTATCAGATTTAATTTTAGCAACCTCGAAAATGTCTATATACAAATTTTCATGAAAATATTGTAAATATTTAAAAATAATCAATCTCCTCACCCGGGGGGGGGGGGGGGGAATTAGAAAAAAATATTATTAGATTTATTTTTTTCGACCTAAAAGACCCTTATAATGAAAATATTAAAAATATTTAAAAATACTTACCGCCTCGCCCCCGCAGGGGCGGGGTTATAGAATTTTGTTATTATTAGATTCAATTTCAGCAACCTTAAAAATACATTTATAGCAATTTTCAAATTTTTGTGAAAAAATATTGTATTTTTTAGTTTGATTTATTTATTAAACCTCAGCTTAAGCAGGGAAAGAAAAACAGCAATACAGAGCTCCAGGACCCATTTTATAACTCAAAATTTGCAATTAGGGAACGTTCAAGTATTACGTTACCCTCCTAGGGGGGGGGGTGTCCAAAATGATCAAAATTTGCGTTACGTAATACTTGAACGTTCCCGTATGTCATTATTTCTTGCTTAATACAAAGCTACTTAACCTAAGTGCAGATGGTCTGATTTTGATCCGACACTTTTGGTGCAGATGGCGGGTTTTGATGCGGCAGCAATATTTTAAATGTGAATTAAAAATACTTAAAGCGCCCTTTGGCACAATTTTTTTTGCAGAATTATTTATTAGTCCCCACCAATGCCTACACTATTAATAACTCTTTTTTGTTTAATGCTTAGGGGAAGTCGGGGTTAACTGGGCTACAGGGTTAACTGGTCCACAGGGTTAACTGGTCCACCTGGATTTTATTAACTTTTTTTAATAGCGCCTTAGGGCAAATTCTAGTGATATTTAGTTAGTAGTATTGTTTAAAGTATTATGACAGACCGTGTTGTCCACGTGTAAGTTGTAGTAAAGAAAGTTCATTTTTTTTCAATGAAAAGTAGGTATTTACCTTAACTTTTATTTTTTAGTTAATACTTTATTATTAATAGGAGGATCTAGACTAATATTTTACCTAATATACTGAGGATTTTGTTAATTATTCTGCATAATTGCCGCCTTCTAATATCTTATTAAGTATTAAAATTTTATATATATATCTCAGGGTTAACTGGGTCGGGGTTAACTGGACCACTTATGTCAATATTAATAATAATAATAATAATAATCTTTATTTAACCAATAAGTCATTATCTACAAGTATAAATTTATCTATACAATCCTAAAATCAAAAAAAAAAAATATATATATATATATATATATATATAGTAGAACTTAAAAATTAAATAAAAAGGTAATCCCCACTAAGCAGAAGAATGCTTGTTGTGGGTGCTTGTAGAAAAATTAAATATAAATTCATTTTTATAAATACATAATCATTTAATATTATAAAATTAAGAGTTTAAAACAAAATGAGATTGTTTTTAAAAACATTTAACATTCTACCCATCTTTAGAGATTAACCCAGTTTCAATAACATTTTCTATTTTATATGTAGATTGTTCAAATAACCAAACTTTAATTTTTTTATTTGTTATATTACTGTTTTTTAAACAGAGGGGCAAAACATTATACAGTCTGGAAGCTAAATAGGTATGAGATTTTGTTCCAATAGTTTTTGTTGATTTTTTTGTTGGAATATTTAAGCTACCCTTTGTATTATATGTATGAGTTTTGTTATATTTTTCATTTTTAAATTGCCACTTTATTAATTGTTGAGCATATATTTGTCTAACATTTAATATTTGTTTCTCTTGTAAAAGCTGGTTACCGGAGTAGTTGAAATCTTTTTTAAATATAATTTTTACAATTCTTTTATGTACTCTTTCCAGGTTAGTCAAATGTGTTTTAAGTATGCCTCCCCAGGCTAGTATCCCATATCCCAGTACCGAATTTACAAGTCCATAATAAGCAATTTTTAATTGTTTTTCATTTAAGATATTATTTAACTGTTTAAATGAATAAAACATTCTTCTAATTTTTTTACATAATTGTGTAACCTGGATATCCCATCTAAAATGAGAATCCAGGTGTACTCCTAAATATTTTATTTCATTAACTTGTTCAATTTTCAAGTTATTTTCTGTTGTTATGGACTTATACGCGGGCAAGGACCTAAGATACGAGCCAAAAGGGACATATTTGGTTTTATTAACATTCATGGTAAGGAGGTGACTATCAAAAAAAGATTTTATTGTCTGTAGATCTGTTGCGGCTTTCAACTTACTTCTTCCCATGTGTTTCCTTTTATAAATACTACCGTGTCATCCGCGAAGGAGATAATCTCGCCATTTATATTAAGTTCAAGGAGATCGTTAAGATATATTATGAATAGTAAGGGCGCCAAGACGGTTCCTTGTGGAAGTCCAAACTTTACATTTACCTTACTACTCAATATATCATCGATCCTAACTACTTGGGTTCTATTTTCGAGATAGTTTTTTATTATATGGTAAATATTACCCCTAAAACCAAGGTCAAATATCTTTTTTAAAATTAGCTCGGGGTTAACTGGGCCATGACCAGTTAACCCCGGACCAGTTAACCCTGAGATATATCTAATATTTAACATATTATGTTGTCTATTTTTATGTTAGAATTAAATTTTATTTTATTTCAAATCGTTTTTATTCACAATAATTAAATACAATACATTTTTGTTAGTGGACCAGTTAACCCTGAGTAGTGGTCCAGTTAACCCTGCCCTATGGGGTTAATTGGTCCAGCTGGGTTAACAGGTTCATCGTTAATAACTTTTTTTATATAAATAATATTTGTCTGAAGTATTAATATGTTCTAACTATAGTAATAATCTACCTTTTGCTAAAGAAAATATTTGAAAATTGTTTACAGGTTTTTCAAAAACTCGATATGAAAAAAAGCGTCCCAGTTAACCCCGACTTCCCCTATATCCGGGTTTTGATCCGGCACTACTCAAATAAGCTTTTGGATTGTGTTAGGGGCTCTCCATTAATTTTGTTATAAGATTTCCAAATAAGTGTTTATGTACAAAAATTTCGTCTTTAAAATCGCCTTCGCCTTCTCTCCATTTTCACAGTTAGCTAGTCCATTATTTTCCAGTCTGATCATCTACTTTCCAATATACTAATAATAATTACATAGAATTTTTAATTTATATATAATTTAAAAAACATTGACGTATTATTATTACATTATTTATACAGTTTTTTTTAAAACCAGTTTTTTTGTCAAAAACCGTCTTCAATTCTGGGAGCATCTGGAGGTAGATCAAAAATAACAGGACCTGGTGGATGAGACAACAAACAGAGACACATAATAAATATGATCCAATAAATCTGAAAAACAAAAAACTTTTTATAATAAAATTTAACAACAACAAAAAAAAACTTAAAAAAAAAATTAAAAAAAAGTTGAATTTTTTTTTTGTTTTTGAGGAGATTACTTTGAAAAACAATAGGGATCTTCCCCTCATAGAACATGATTTTTCCTAAAAATGTCGAGTCGATCGGATATTCGTTCTGGAGTTATCGTGTCTAGAAAAATCTTGACATCGGACAGACTGACGGACGGACAGACGGGCATTTTCAAAGTTTCTTATTTTTTCATGAAACACATTTGTATCCAAGAATTTTTTGTCTAGGACTTTTTTGACGATTTTGGGAAATTAATATTACCGTATAATATTATTCTAGTGGCGCCGTGAATAATATAATAATAGCTCCCAATGAACATTTTGCAATGGGAGAATAAAACAAGTCGCGAAGATGTGTAATTCCACGCATTCCATTATATACTATTCACAGTAAATGGTATATTGCATTTTTCTAAATATGTTTAAAAAATAAATAAAAAAAACATTTTTTTTGCGAAAAAAAAGTTTTTGATTTAAAAAAAAAAACATTTTTTTTTAAATAAGATCTTTTTTTTTAATGAAAAAAAAAATTGTTAAAAAAATAAATAAAAAAAAATAAATTAAAAACAAATAAATTAAAAAAATATATATAAAAAAAAATTCAAAAAAAAAATTCAAAATAAAATCATTTTTTTTTATTTTGTTTTTTCGAAAACGATTTTTTTGTAATCGTAGTTTTTTCATTTTTTTAAAAAAGTTTAACCCCAATTACTTTTTTGTTTTGGCGGGGGATTACTTCATCAAAAACAACAGGGATCTTCCCCTTATAGAACTTGAAAATTTTCATGTAACTTTTCTTATTTTACGAAAAAAAAAAACATTTTTCATAAAACAATTTTTTTACAGATAAAAAAATAAAATAAAAAGAAAGTTTTTTCAAAAAAAAAACATAAAAAAAATCTTTTTTTTATTTTGTTTTTGAGAAAACGATTTTTTTAATCATAGTTTTTTCATTTTTTAAAAGTTTACCCCCATAACTTTTTTGTTTTGGGGGGTGATTACTTTCAAAATTAATAGAATTGATCCTTATAATAAAAGTAATTTTTCCTGAGGGATCGGAAATTTCTTTGAGCTTTTTTCGATTTTTTTAAAAGTTTAACCCACCATTTATTATAAAGAACTTTCACTTTCGGGTTTAGACCGTGTTAATGGATTTTCACTTTCCGACGTTTCGTCTCTTACTACTAGAGACATCTTCAGGGATTAATCTGAAACTAAGTTTCGAATCAACTTGTGTCACTATTTATGACGAGTTGTGGGTATTCACCCGTGACGAGGTTTTTCCTATCAAAGACTTCCATATTGCAGGTAAGTGGTAACCAGTGTCCCGATTGATATTGTTAGGATGCTTGATGATTTCTATCGATTCCCGTATCTTCCTTGGCATTTTTCTGTTTTCTGTTAATATTTGTTTTGTTTCAGACAAATTGATTTTATGACCTGTTTCATGTACATGTTCGGCTACTGCCGATAAGGAAATTTGTTTCTTTCTTATATTTATTTTTTGTTGGGGATTACTTTCAAAAACAATAGGGATCTTTCCCTCATAGAACTTGATTTTTCTTAAAAAAAATTGGTTTTCTTTTAAATCATACAGTCTGTTCCAGAACTCGCGTACCGAAATTTAAGAGGTGATTCTACATCCAAAAATATGAAAAAAAGTTTCTATAAAGGTTGGTCCGGAAATGAGCCCTAAGGGAGCTACGGCCCTTCGAAGATGACGTATTAAATGAGGAACAAAAAAAAGCACCAATAAAATTTTAATGCTGCAGGGTGATTCTTCATTTAAAACTGAGCAAAAAAGTATTATACACCAAAACACCTAAATTTAATATTAAAGGAGTAATAGCCTTTTAAAAAGTAACGTTTTTGGTGGCACAAAATGTTACTTCCTCTTAATTGCATTTTTTTTTGATAACGGTTGCTCCTACAGTGTTACACTATATGATATTTTATATGTATTTTTACTCTAGAAATCTTTATTTTTTACAACAAATCCAAAAAACATACACATAGAAAAGTTTGGGGCAAAAATATTTTAAGCCTCATATATTTTGTCCGTCTGGGCACGCCTCTGGATAAATTAAAAAAAAAATTAACATAAACTTATTGCCCTTATTAATACTAGTATACATGCAAAAGCTCGCCGCTCTAGCTTAAACGGTACCCGAGTTATTAATTAAAAACCTTATTTTTATTACAATTTTAAAGGGCCCTAGATCCCTTAGGACTCATTTCCGGACCAACCTTTATAGGAACTTTTTTTATATTTTTGGATCTAGAATCACCTCTTAAATTTTGGCATGCCAGTTATGGATCACCCTGTATAACTTTTCTTATTTTACAACGATTTTTCTCTGAGTGCAGTTATCCTAGCGTTTTAAAATTTTAAGATTTATTTAGAAACAAGAAAAAAGTTTATTAAAATTATTCAATTCTCCTAAAATTTTAATAATTTTAATAAATCTGGATGACTTTGTTTCATTCATTTCCTGACCAAACCATGACCTGAGATAATATAACAGTATAACAAGCCGTGGAGATATGTAATGCTACGCATTCCATTATATACTATATACAGTGCGTTTTCCCAAACAATGGAAGTTAAAACTAATGCAAAATGAAATATTCCTACCAAAAAACGTAGCAGCCTATAGTAGTAGTAGGGTAGGATCACCGGTTTTAGCCACTGCACCGGTTTTAGCCAGTCAGAGTAGTTTTTTGGGTATAGCTAAGAAATAGGAGACTTTAGATCAAAATTATCGTTTAAATCCGATTTGAATGATAAAAGTTGGGACAACAAATATGTTAAATAAGTTTTAACTGTAGCGAAACGAATACAGCGCCTATTTAAAATTTTGATTTTGAAAAAAATGTAATTTCTTACGACTTTTCTTAAGAAACCGCCAGAAAAATAATTTTAAATATCTATTCAGTTAAAATTAAATTCGTAAAACATTTATATCAAGTTAAAGGTAAGTCATTAAACAGTTACTTTATTAATATTTTAATACATATTTTGCAGAATTTATTCTTAAATTAGCATGGCGATAACTGGGACACTAATATGCTTCTCTTTCTAGCTATAGCCACAGAATTGGCTAAAACTGGAACCTAAGTAGAACCAGTTATAGCCAATGTCAAAAAATATCAATATGTCAAAATTACTGTACAAATAATAAAGATTTTAGCGAAAACCACCTTTAAATATTAGCCAATAATACATTTAAATTAAAAAAGGAGGAGTATTATATAAAATATAGTCGAGAACCGGCCATCAAAAAGACTCAAATGATTCAAGACTGAAGCTGAAAACTAAACATGTTACAATGTGAAATTGTAACGTACATGTAATTTTTTTTGTAAAACTTATAGTGTCGAATATAAACTACCAGCTGGTTCAGATCCCAAAAAGACTCTAAACAAATAAATAAAAAATAAATAAAATTAATAAATATTTATAATTATCGGATAATTATCCAAGAAAAGATGTACTTATGTAAGAAAAAATGCAATAAAAAACGAAATCATTTTAAATATTGATTAAGAAGTATATATTTATAAAAAACTATAAATTTTAAATGTTCTAAAACTGTTACAAAAATATAAATAATTTATTTTTAACATCTTTTTAGTTTTTTTTTAATGGTGGCTATATCTGGTGAATTTTTATGGCTAAAACCGGTGCTTGGGTGACTAAAACTAGAGAATTAGTATTATTTTGTTTGTTTTTTATTTTATAACATATCAGCTGAAGTTATATTGTTTAAACATTTATTTTATAGTAGATATATATTGTAAGTTTCAGAAAAACCAAAACTTGCAACCTTAACATTATAATGGAACATAATAAAAAGAAATAAAAACACAATTTTTCTTAAGGTGGCTATAACTGGGGTATCTAGTAGTAGTTCAAAAAATCAAGTTTTTTGATAAAAAAAATTTTCAAAAAACTAAAAAAAAATCGAAAAACTAAAAAAATTTAAACAAAAAAAATTAAAAATGTTTTTTTTTTCGAAACACGAAAAAATTTAGAAACAATTTTTTTTTTCAAAAAAAAAATATTGAAAAAAGAAATTTCAAAAAAGAACTTAAAAAAAATAATTTTTTTATTTTTTTTTTCGAAAACTATTTTTTTTAATCATGGTCTTTTCATTTTTAAAACAAGCTTAACCCTCATAACTTTTTTGTTTTGGCGGGGGATTACTTTCAAAAACAATAGGCATCTTCCCCATATAGAACAAAAGTATACTTCCTCTGTGCAGCCTACAGTAGTTGTATTAGTAGTGATGGTAGTAGTAGTACAAAAAACCAAGTTTTTTGAAAAAAAAAATTTTTTTTTCGAAAAACGAAAAAAAAAATCGAAAAACTAAAAAAATTTAAACATAAAAGTTGAAAAAAAAAATGAGAATTTTTTTTTAGAAAAACGAAAAAATTTAGAAACAACATTTTTTTCCAAAAAAAAAAAATATTTTTTAATACATTTCTTTCTACAAACCAAAAATTATTGAATTTTTTTTAACTCCAATATCTTTTTTGTTTTCAGTGGGATTTTTTTTTAAACATATGTATTGTTAATAAATATTGTTAATCACATTTTTAGGCGATTTTGAAAAATTCCAAACTAACTTATTATGCGCGCTACTCTTGAATACAAATTAAGTTTTAGTGACTTGCCAACGCAAACCAAAAGTTAGTGCTGTTAGTAGGAAGTCTACACATTATAAAATTTTATCATTTTCTCTTGGAATTATAATATTACAGGTCAAGAGAATCAAGTTTAGCGGCATTTATAAGATTTTTAGTCTGCCGTAATATTTGAGTGACCCCTTAATCAATTTATCCGGCTTATCCGAGATCCGATATTTCTCTAAAAATTTGGTTGGTATTAGAAACAAATTAGGCCGTTTTTAAGTGAAATCGCGTTAAAATGATTAGATTTATCTTAATTATCCGGCTTACCCGGCATTATCCGAGCCTAAAATTAAAACGGAACCACCCCATGAATGTCCTCTTTAAGCTGCAAATAGTTTCATCAAATTCCTTTCATTCGTTCCAAAGTTATGTGGGAACAAACATAAAAAACAAAGTCACACGTCAAATTGATCCTTTTTGGAAGTCTGTTAAATTTTTTTTTCAAAGCGGACATTCCGTTCAAAAGTTTAGAAGGTTTGCGTACAGACAGACACACAGACATTTTTTGACACCCACTTTTTTCACATTTTCTCGACGTTTCATGACATTCTAAACCCAAAAATGCAAAAAAAATTCAAAATTATTATTTTTTTTTTTTAATTTTAACCCCCAATAACTTTTTGTTTTTGAAGGGATTCTGTTTAAAAAAAAAAAAACGATAGGGATCACGGTTTTTTGGCTATTTGAGAAATTCGAAATTAGCGTATACCGCTTACGAGCTGCGAATAGTACGATAAAAATAAATTCAAAAAATAAATAAATAAGAAAACAAAAATAAAACAAAACCAGCTTGAATCTTACCTTGCCCATGACTGGTATTGAGAAAACAAAACTGACAAGCCAAGGTCGCGGCGCATATTTTTTATAGCGAAATAACTGCCAGAGACGACTTCTCATATATTAATTGCCACCTGCAATGGAGAAACAAAGAGAATATAATTCATACCACAGGGTGATCAGTAACTGCCATGCCAAAATTTAAGAGGTAATTCTACATCCAAAAATATAAGAAAAGTTCCGGAAATGAGCCCTAAGGGAGCTACGGCTCTTCGAAGATAACATATTGAATGGGGACCAAAAAAACGCATCAATAAAATTTTAATGCTGTAGGGCGATTCTCCATTTAAAACTGAGCAAAAAAAGTATTCTTCACCAAAAGACGTAAATTTAATATTAAAGGAGTAATAGCCTTTAAAAAAGTAACGTTTTTTGGTGGCACAAAATGTTACTTCCTCTTAATTGCATTTTTTTTAAACGGTTGTTCCTACAGTGTTACACTGTATGACATTTTTTATGTACTTTTACTCAAGGAATCCATATTTTTAACAAAAAAATCCAAAAAAAGTACACATAAAAAAGTTTGGGGCAAAAATGTATTAAGCCTAATACATTTTTTCCGTCTAGGGACGCCTCTGGATAAATTCAAAAAAATAATTTAACATAAACTTATTGCCTGTATTAATACTAGTACACATGCAAAAGCTCGTTGCTCTAGCTTAAAGGGCACCAAAGTTATTAATTAAAAACCTTATTTTTATTACAATTTAGCTACCTTAGGGCTTATTTGCGGACCAACTTTATAGGAACTTTTTTTTATATTTTTGGATGCAGAATTACCTCTTAAATTTTGGCATGCCAGTTATTGATCACCCTGTATAATCAACCAATAGAAATTAAGAAATTGCCTATAGTCCAGTAGTTTTAGGCATTTTGCACAGAACTTTTCTATTTGTGCAAACTAACTATACCAAAGTGTAGGTTTTGGTATCTTTTAATTGAATTTAATAATAGACTATTTAGTCATTTTTGCCAATAAATTTTGATTAAAATATAATGATATTGGTATCAATCTTTTAAGAAAAAAACATGTTATTTAATGGCACTACGATACCAGTACCTTCCCATTTAAAAACATATGTTTCAATTATTTACATCCACCAAATTTCATTTTGATAAGTTCCCTGGTAGAAAAGTACATAAATCTAACTTAACTTAACATTAGATTAGTGACATTTTTATGTTTAGTCTCAAACGTTATACAAAAACGTTATAAAATATATAAATATAACCTTAAAAACTAACGTTTGACAAAAACGTCATATAATACATAAATCTAACTTTAGTTTCCTAACTAAATTCTAACCTTATTCTAACTTTGAATATTTTTTAAATCTCCATTATTAATACGTAAGCTATAGTAGAAAATACTCATTTCAGACAGCTATGTGCACAGGTTTGATAATGATTTATTATTTCTATAATGTTTAAAAAAATATCGCCCAAAAGTCAAAATTATAGTAAGTCTGGCAAAGCTGTACTAGAATTGAACAAATATTTTAAGATTCTGAATGTATAAATAAATATTAACTAACTAAATATAAAGTTTTTCTGAGAGGTGATCTTATTTATCGAAGTATAACAGGATATTACACGAAAAATATTTAAAGGCACCTAAAAAGATAGCTATTTTATAAATAAATGTAACGAAATTAGGTTTAAAAATATTATGATTGCTAAAATATATTAAGATTTATTTATATGAATAAATTTTTTTCCAGCTGCCATTTTATGATGCAGGTAGAAATTTCCTAGTTGGCCACGCCCCCTCCGAAAGTTAGAAATTAAACGTACCTATAACGTATTTCTAACTTAAAAATCTAACTTTAGATTAACGTTTGTAACTAACTGATTCTAACGTTAAAAAGCGGGACATTTTCACATATTTGATAACGTAATTTTATACAGTTTTCTAACATTAGAAAAACGTTATTCTAACGTTAAATTTCTACTAGGAATATCACTCCAATCAGGGCAAGAAACCGTGTTGCTTAGTGTTATGTTTCTTGGAAAACTGATGTGATGGAATTTTCTATATTTTTTGTAATATTAATTACTACAGGCGTAGCTACAAAAATCAGTAATTAGTTTTAAAGGAAGAAACCACTGTTGGCCAGTGTTATTTGATGATTGTTATTTTAAATATAACCTTTTTATACAATAATACTTAAAAATAAATAAATTATAAATTAAAAATCTATAATTACAGTACTGTAATTAAAAATACATTGTTTTTATATCTTACATTATAATTTAGTATTATCTAACATCATCTATTGAAATATTTTAAATTCTAGATATCTTGATACTTCATTTTAGATAGCTTAAAATTATTTATAATAATAATAAAAATAAAGTTTAGTGCCTTATAGACGGCAAACTATTAAAATCTATAAAGAAATTGTACTGCTCTACTACAGAATTTCACAATCCCTGAGAAAATCCCTACCAAAATGTCATATAGCTGCTATTTCACGGTGGCTTTCGCCAAAAAGTGCAAACAAAAAAAATTGAAAAAAAGGTTTCAAAAATTAAAACAAATTATTCTTATTTAAAAAAAAAATATCAAAAAACAAAATAAAATTAAAAGAACTTTTTATTCGGAAAAAAAATTAACAATATTTAATATCTAAATCCATTGTATAAGCTTCCTGAATAATATCCATTCCTATTATGATAATAACCATTTCTATTAAATTTATTTAAGTAATAACTATTTGTATATCTATTATAATGTGGGTATCCATTATGTCCATTATATCCATTTAAATTATATCCATTTAAATTATATCCATTTAAATTGTTTCCATGGTAACCACTGTAACCACTATTTCCATTGTATGCGTAATCTGGCGCCCGAGCATAGTTCGGTGTACCATAAATGGAGAACCCGTACCCATCTGAGGCTGCTGGTTCCAAATCTTCATTCCATAATGCATCGTTCATGAGTTTATTTGATGCATTTAAAGGCTCTACTTTTCCGAAAGATTGTTGCAAAAGTGCCAATAGGAATAATGTAGATAATATGTTCAACTAAAATAATACTAAATATTAATAAATAAACGAGATGGAGATATGTAATGCTACGCATTCCATTACATACTATTCACAGTAAATGGTATATTGAATTTTGCCAAATATTTTCAAAAAAAGAAATAAAAAAATACATTTCTTTTTCAAAAGATCTTTTTTTTTTTAAATTTAAAAAAAAGTATAAAAAATTGAAAAAAGCTTGAAAAAAAAATAAAAATTTTCATTTTTTTTTTAATTTTGTTTTTGCGAAAAACGAAAGATTTTTGAAAAAATTGTTTTTTTTTTTCCTTTCGATGGGATTATTCGTTCTTGAGTTAACGTGTTTACAAAAAACGTGACATCAGACGGACAGACGGACTTTTAGTTTATTATATTTTCATGAAACACATTTGTATCCAAGAATTTTTTGTCTAGGAGGTTTGGGAAATTCGAAACTATCGTATAATACTATTCTAGTGCAGGCGCTGTGAATAGTATAATAACAGAGGCCCACAAATTTAAACTTTTTCCCCCTTTGGTTTAAAATATTATTTTTATATGCATAGGAGGCCCAGGAACCATGTCCCATTTTTATAAAACAAGTTATATGAACCTCAGAGACCCTAGTGGTATTTTTTGTTTTTTCGTTAAATGTTTTAAGCCTTTTTTTCTTGTGATAAAGTGATGAAGTGCAAAAATTTGGTCATCACTACTCAGCGTAAAAAAATCAGGGTTGTGAAAAAGTAAACTTTTTTGAAATTGTCAAGGCAAACAGATCTTTTTTTGAAAAACGGCCCACAAATTTAAACTTTCTTTCCCCCTTTGGTTTAAAATATTATTTTTATATGCATATGTGCCGGCTACAGGGGGCCCAGGGACCATGTCCACCCCTGGAATATTGTCCATACCTACTTTTCAATATTATAAAAGCTTCACAATTTTTAAATACATTTTTAGTTTTTTTTTTTTAATTTAATAAAAATATATAACTGTTATGTAATTTTTTTACTTCAAAAAATTTTGGGCTCCCCCTAGGATTTTGAAAAGTCGGCGCCTATGTTTATATGTAGTTTGGTGCCCTGATTTCAAAAATTAAGTCATATCAGGACTTTTTTTATACAAGTTTTAATTTTAGAAGACTTTTTTTAAAAACAATTTAAAATATATTATATTAATCCTCAATATAAAAAAAAGTTATATGAACCTCAGAGAGCCTAGTGCACTATAGTGGGATTTTTTGTTTTTGCGTTAAATGTTCTATTCAGCCTTTTTTTACATTTTTTTTTTAATGTTTTTTGGAAAAAAAAATTGACGTTACCTACTAGGTTATTCCAGCAAATCGTGACATGACTGGCTTTAAATAAAATAAAGATTATTATTAACTGGCTTAAGGCGTTCATAAGTTATCGTGCCTACAAGATTTCTCGGGCAGAACGACCGACAAATATAAATCGACCAACCGATTGACCAAAAGATCGACCGACCGTTTTACCGACCTACAATTTTTTTTTAACTGGAAATTGATTTATACCGACAAAACACGTCATAAAACGAAAAAGTACGCAAAAAAATTATTTTTTTGCACGAACACAAAGCTTTTCCAAAATTTTGAAAACATTAAAATGGGAAAGCAATACCTGGGACAAAAACTGAAACCAGTCGAAGTACACTCTTGGTATTGCAATACATTGTCAAGATAGTCAGTTTATAATGCAAAAAAATATAGACTTTTAATGTAACGTAAGCAACGAACTCCCTTGTAACGTAAACAACAGATGTTTCATCTTTTAATACATAAATCAGCATTAGTTAAAGATTTCTTAAACATTTTCAAATGCACATTAAGTTTTTAAAAGATTTTATATTCTGGAATAGAACAGAAATTTTAAGATACATGTACTTAAGTCAAAATCTATGTCACGAAATGTAACGTAAGCAACATTACATAAATATTTAAGATTTAATGATTTAAATAATTATGTCATTTCTTACCCTATGCATCTTTTCTTCAAAACACACAAACAGAAAATAATAAAAAATAAATAGTCTTGACAGTTTATATAGAAATGTTAAAGTAATTTTTCATGTTATTTGTACTGGCCTCAAGTATATCCAACAAGTATTTTATGTTAAAATTGTCAAACTGTAACGCCCATTTTTAAATATTCTCTAGCAACGATGTAAACTGATTAACAATACTTTTAATTTCAATTGTTGTTAAAATAATTAATTCTTTTCTTTAAAAGATAAATGGAATTTATGTTTACTATTTTTGCTTTCCTATTTTGAAAATTTTGGGAAAGCCACTGTATTCGTGCAAAAAAAATCATTTTTTTTTGCGTGTTTTTGCGTTTTATGAAGTTTTATGTCGATATAAATCAATTTATAACATGAGCATAAGATGTCAAAAAAGCCTCGCCAAATGCAAAAAGTGCGTTCCAAAATAGTCAGTTAACTAGATTTAAGAGATACGAGGTTTAAAAATTTATTAATTTATAATCATCTAAGTACGACGTTATTATTTTGCTTATATTTTTGTTATTTAAAAAAAAAATACCAAACTTATTTTTTAGAGGTAAATTGATAATAAAAACCCTGGTAAAAAAAGTACAAAAATGTTACAAAATATATAAATCTAACCTTAAAAACTAACGTTTGACAAAAACGTTG
>CAUEHQ010000260.1:0-31683 GCA_958510825.1 Brachypterus glaber | reverse complement strand
GTTGTCAACATGATAACTTACGAACGCTTTAAGCTGGAGACTTGAAATTTGGCGTACAGGTATTTTAACAAAAGTTCTAGCTCGGGATTGTTTTTCGTGAACATTGGTGTGCGGCAAGGGGCGCATATGTGTAAAAACCCATTTCTTTTACAAAAAATTGAAAATTGTTACGAAGGGGTTTTAAGGTTGCTGAACTTGAATCTGATAAAATTTTTCCCTCGAGGGGTGAGAGGGTAAATATTTTTAATTTTTTTTAAATATTTTTGTCAAAATTGGTATATAGGTGTTTTTGGAGTCGACGAATCTGAATCTGACAATAATTTTTTTCTAATTTTACCCCTTGAGGGGTGGGGGTGGTTTTCGTGAAAATTGGTATATTGGGGTTTTTGAGGATGCTGAAAGTGAATCTTATAATAAAAAAATTCTAACTCCACCCCCTGAGGGGCGGTTTTTTTTTTCGTGAAAGTTGTTATCTTGGGGTTTTTGAGGTTAATGAAAGTGAATCTGCTAATAAAAAATTCTAACACCAGCCCCTGAGGGCGGGGGTAGTTTTCGTGAAAATTCGTATATTGGGGTTTTTGAGGTTGCTGAAAATGAATCTGATAATAAAACAATTCTAACACCATCCCCTGAGGGGCTGGATAGTTTTTCTTGAAAATTAATATATTGAAGTTTTTGAGGGTGCTAAAACTGAATCTTAAATACATTTTTTTCTATATCCACCTGAGGGGCAAGAAGTAGTTTTTCGAAAAATTGGTATATTGAACTTTTTAAGATTACTGAAAGTAAATCTGATATTAAAAAATCCATTTCACGCGCGGAGGTAAAAAATGGGAAAGCTCTTTTACTGGGCATTGTATTTTAGTATTGCATTGAAGTAAAAAAAAGATTTTATCTGGAATAATACTAATAAAATAAATCGTATGACACATATAACATAACATAACATAATGTGTTATAATAATATATTATATGTTGTTTATGTTTATGTTTATGTTTATTTTTAACCTCGTACTATTCTACTTAATTAAGCATCCCATAAGTCCAGGATTTGTGTGGGCTAGTAGTAGAGGGAACCACCTGCTTTAATTGACTTTCGAACCAATATATCTAGGGAGTACGCTTTCGCCAATTTTCAATTATTAATTAACTGAAAAAGGCAATAGGCGCCAGTGAGGTTTGAACTCACGATCATTAACTCAGTGTCAATGCTATATCGTTGCCTTAGACCGCTGAGCTAATCTCCCATGTTATGCTAACATTTATATGCGGAAATAGCATACTGTAAAAAAATTATTAATTTTCATTCCATTATTATTAGTTGGTTTTCTTTGTTAATTTTTACTGACAAAATTCTTCTGTACAGAATAAAAATATCTCGTTGTGAAAAACACCTAAAGTGCAATTTAATAGTATATGTTGGCTAAGTTTTTTTTTAATTGGTCCATTGTGCTATAACACGCGGATCGACAAAAATGCTTCCTCATAACTTCGTATACTAGTATACCCATTTATCCATATTTGGTGGTCTTAAAGTCCTTAGGAAATAACAGAACATTATTCATATGACCGTCACTTGATCATGACTAAGATGAAAATATAAGAAAGAATAGTGACCCTCATTAATTTTACTTAATCTGATATTTTTTATTGATGAATCCAGTAAAGGGAGTATTTCTAAAGATAGATAAAATTTAGATAATTTTTAAGATATAATATGAAATAAAAGAGAGTATCTCCAGAAATTTATGACAGTCCAGGGTGTTCGATCCTTCGGTTTGGACCTTAATATGTAAAACATAATCAAATCAACTTTATTATGTTGTTATGTTGTTCGGTTATTCTTACTGTAACAAGTTGTATTCAATAACTAAAATTGTTTGGAGTTTCATATACAGGGTTATAATTTTAAATGGTACACCCCCCGTAACTTTGTACCGCGTTTTCCCTTCTAGAATAAGCAAAAACTAAAAAATTATCAGGCGCTGCCCTGGTTACTTATTATAGAAAAGAAAATGTACGGTTGCGATCGGCTAACTGGCATCAGTACGGGCACAGGGGTTCATGGATTAAAAATTATGATAATAAGCTTAGTTTAACACCTTGGGCGCCAGAATCTTGTAAACATACATGTGCTTGGCAGTTTATGTGTTAAGATTCAAACACATAAAAAATAATGTACTAGAATATTAATTATCTTTTACAGCATGTATAAACCTGAAAAATAACTATGATTTGAATAGATTTGTATATCTTGTGTTGATTATAATTTAAACAAAAACTCAAATATGTGCTGTTACAATGTTTATTTAAAATGACAAGTAGACAACTTTAATTAATCATATTAATTAAAATAAAATTATAAATTACCAAAAGTATGGTGAAAAGACCCCATTGCGAAATATAAAAAAAAATGTGGTGAACTACCCTATTGCAAAAAATGTTAAAATATGTATACCAAAATTATTATGGTGAATAACCTAAATAAAAACAGTAATATAAGGTATGTGTTAATAAGTGAAAAATAGTAATCTAGGCGTACGGCCCAAAGTTGCAACTTTGTTTACAAACCAACCTAGAATATTCATAATAAAATAGAGCACCTTAATAAATATTAAAATTTGAGAACTTGGATATTTTACCAAAAATAAATATAGTAAACCGCATTTTCATTATTTACACTAAAACTATAAAAACCTGTTAATTAAAGTTGTCCCTGGAACGACCAAATACGTTGTCCCACTCCCTGATGATGTACGTCACTGTGCAGAACATTTCCTTGTCCTTGCCTTGAGAACTCCTTACAAATTTGAACACGTTTGAAACTCAAACGCTTGAGGATCCATTGAAACGTTTGTAAACCTCTTGGCTTAAAAACGGTACTGCAATTTACTGAACATCTTGAAAAATCTTGAAAACTCTTGAAAACTAATGTGGAAAATTGAAGAACACCTCAATGAAAATTGAAGTTAAAGTTGAAATGGAAAGCTTCGCCATCGATACTCGTAAAATTTGAGATAACGGTAACGTTGTAAAATATAAAAGCTTCACCAACAATATTCATAAAATTTGGGATAGAGGTATCGTCAAAACATTCGAAGAACGTTAGAACAGAAATGGAAAAACTTCACCAACAATCTAGAAAGAAAGAACAGCGACTTTAGAACTCAGCCATCGATATGAAAAATCGAAATCCGTAATTAGATTTAAAATAAACTTACCCAGTCCAAAACTGAATTAATTGGAGCAGTAAGTGCTGAATACTAGAATACTCTGCAGCCTGAAGCCTTCATCTGTACGCCTCTAATGAAAATAAAGAAAACAACGTGTTAAACACTTGTAACTTAGGTAACCAAAAAGCGACTTACTTTGAAAGATGAATATTGTGGAATTTCCATTAAAACTGCTTGAACTAATTACGTAGGATTATACTACACTTCATTACAAACTTATTGCAACATTTTTACACAAACATAAACCACGGATGGTTTCACAAAAATCAGATTCTGATTTTACGACCTGAACGCCATTGCTTGTCGTTTTGAAAAAGAAAGCCACTCCCTTCAACTCCGGCAAGGTACAAAACTCCCCCCGTGGCGAAACTTGGAACTACGAACAACAAATCGATTTTGAGGGTAGGCAACACAAAAAACATCTATTCATAATCCCCATAATACTTGAAAATAAAGAAAAAGAATACTCTAAATAAGTTTAAAATGCCTAGCCATACATCTAACAATCGTTTCATATGGTTTAAGAAATGATACGACGAAAATAAACCAACTTGAAGTCATCAGCTGACCATGCAATGCATACTGTATACCTGAATGCGGGTAGAAGTAAAACTAACCTCAAAATTAGGTAAACAATCTTTGATAATGATTTTATCCGACTTCCAGAAGCTTTAGCTGTGATTAAAAAGGTAAGACTAGCTGAAAAACATCAGTAGCTAACTCAAGTACTGAATGTAGTAGATTACTAGACGTTTGTTATTATATTTTAGGCTATCAAAAGTAAACACCAAAAATAAGACAAATTCTGTAATAAAAGAAAAATGACCCAGCAAATGGAATCAAGGACCATCGCAAGACTTCCACAAGACCATACAATAAGTCTGTACTCAATCTTATATGTGCAAATAGAAAGAAATACTAACTTCTGAAAAAATGGTAACATCGTATGATTACGTGACACAGATCAGGTAATCTTTAAAAACAGTGGCAGTCATAACTGCTACACAGCCCTCCTCCGAATAAATAAAAAATATTTATTCCCAAAAATATTTTTTAACCCAGAGTATAAACTCCAATAGTTAACTCTAAATAGAACATTACAATATCACAAAGAATAACCCCGTAACCAAAAAAAATTACTCCTAACTTATGCTACTAGCATATTCTGATTCTGTAACCAAAAACTATTAAATTTACTTATTATTTATTGTAGCTTTATTCCCCTTTCCGAATATATACAAAAATAAAAATATTTATTTATTTTTCATTGCATTTCTATCCAATTTTTATGAATCAATATTGAATCAATGTTTATTGAACTTGTTATTGAATGCATTTTTATTGAATTTTTAGTTAAGCCTGATATCTACGCGTACCACACGCCTATTTACTAGGGACAAATCCATGAATTGACAAAATCGAGTTATAGTTACACAATCGGGAAGTTACATAATCGGGAAAATTCTTATTAACTAAAATTCAACAACAATGACTTTTTAATATCAATAATCCTTATTATTGACACTAAGTCCAAAAACTTTTTAGTCCATAGTTTTGACCGTTATTAACCTTTTAATTTTTCAGGTATTCTAATCAAGATCTCAATCAAAACTGAAGAACACTCACTCTACACCCATCTACTAAAATGTCGCAGCAATCAGTTCTAGACCTGATCCCTCGAGCATCAAAGAAAATATTTTTTTTTTTTTACAATATTTGACTTTATTTTATTTAAAATAAAATTTAACTATTTACACTTGACTTTTACTCACTCTTAGCTAATATTTACAATTAACGGTTTTATTTTTCTTTCTGAAATTTAAAAACTCATGCATGCAGTTATCCGACGGATACATCACTATTCGAACCCAAATATTTCTTAAGATCTTTAACGTGCCAGTCTCCAATGGATTGACCGTTTTTATCCTGTAACACATAAACCAAATTTGACTTTTTACCTATTATCTTACATAACACGTACTTAGGCGCTAATTTTGACGCAAAATAATTTACTGCGCTGGAAAGAACTTTATTTCTTTTCCATACCTTCTCACCTATCGTGAACGTTACGTCACGCTTTCTAAGGTTATAGGCTCTTCTATTTCGCTCGTATGCTTCATGCAATTTAGTTTTTACATCCGCAAAAATGTCTTTTAACCCAACTAAATCCTTAAAATACATTTCCCGAGAATCCGGTTCCAACTCAACGTCTTGAGTGGACGAAACTTTGCCATAGTAAGCCCCTGTTAAAGGTACGATTCTTCCAAAATTGAGAAACGCCGGCGAATGTCCGTGGACCTCATTAACTGCGGTACGAAGCGCAAGACCTATTTTACCTATATTTTTATCCCATTCCCGGTGATTTTCTTTTATATAAGACCTTATCGCCGTTTCTACCGTTCGATTCTGTCTTTCTGTAGGATTTACTTGTGAATGAAATTTGGCATTGTACCAGATTTTTTGAACTTGATAGTCGTCCGCAAGCTTTTTGAAAGCTTTCCCAGCAAACTGAGTACCATTATCGACAATAATGTACTGCGGTACGCCATATATTAAGAACACCTGATTTTCTATAAATTTTATTACACCTTGAGCAGTAGCTGTTTTCAAAGGTTGTAAAAGTGTATATTTTGTGAACCAATCAGATACTACTAATAAATAACAAAACCCTCCATTCGATCTAGGTAATGGACCTATAAAATCTGTTGAAATACACTGCCAAGGGAAACTAATATTCTTTTCTTTACCCATCAACCCATGACGTGCATAATTCGGAACCTTTTGTTCAGCGCAAATTTTACAACACTTAACATATTTCAAAATATCTGATCTCATACGTGGCCAAAAATATTCTTGTGATACCCTATTAAAAGTTTTATAAAAACCCATGTGAGCTGCTAAAGGATCATCATGACATTCTTTCATAACAAGCACCCTACAGAGTCTCGGAACCAACAACTTCCACTCTTTAATATTCGTTTTAATACCTAAATTAGAACGATCAAATTTATATATTTTATCTTCTACAATTCTATACTCTTTATATTGATTTGGACTCTTCAATATCTTTTCTCTTAATGAAACATAGTACTCATCTTTACCATACTGTTCCGAATCAAATGATATTAAATTAACTGACGGAAATACTGGTTTTTCTGGTTCAACTTCTTCAAAAGCCCTACTTAATGCATCTGGAACTACTTGTAAACTACCCTTACGATATGTAATATTCATGTCATACTGTTGGAGTTTAACCGCCCATCTAGCAATTCTTCCTGTCGGGTCTTTAAAATTTGCTAAATACTTTAAACTAGAATGGTCTGTTATAACATTAAACCTAACTCCTTCAATATATCCCCTGAAACGATCAATCGCGAATAAAAGAGCTAAACATTCTTTTTCACCGGTGCTAAAATTTCTTTCTGATCTTGAGAGAGTTCTTGAGGCGTATGCAATAACCTTTTCCTTTCCCTCCTGAACCTGTGTTAACACTGCTCCCAAACCTACATTACTAGCGTCACATTGTATGGTGAAAACAAGGTCGTACCTAGCACTGGTTAAAACCGGAGCTGAAACAAGAGCTTCTTTTATTTTAACAAACGCGACTTCAGCTTCATTATTCCATTTAATTGGTTGTTTCTTTCCTAAACCTTTCAGCAAAGCATTAAGTGGTGCTACTAACGTTGCAAAATTTTTTACAAACCGTCTGTACCATGAACATAACCCTATAAACCGTTTAATCTCTGTAGTTGTACTAGGACGTTTATAATTTAACATATCCTGTACTTTTTCTATATCTGTGCGTAACCCTTCTCTATCCAAAACAAAACCCAAATACTTTAATGATTTTCTAAAAAATTTACACTTATCAAAATTTATTGTAAGATTAGCTTCTTTTAAAATACGATAAACCTCTTTTAGCAGACGTATATGTTCTTCAAAACTAGATGATACTATTATTATGTCATCTAAATATACAAAAATATATGGTTCAAAGGCAGCACCAAACAATTTATCCATCAATCGTTGTTGCCTTTGCGCCGCGTTAGCCAACCCAAAACACATACGATTAAAGTGAAATAGACCATAGCCAGGTACAGTGAAAGCGCATTTTTCCTTTGACCTTTCAGTCAGTGGAATCTGCCAAAAAGCTTTTTTCAGATCGATTGTAGAAATATATCTCGCCTTACCAAGCATACTTAAAATTCTATCAATTTTTGGTAATGGATAAGAATCCTTCTTTGTTTGAGCATTTAATTTTCTACCATCGAAACAAAGCCTATGCGATCCATCAGATTTTTTCACTAACAATACCGGACTATTATAATCGCTATTCGAAGGAGAGACTACCCCTTGTGCTAACATATCTTTTAATTCTTTAACTAAAATTTCTTGCATATACGGAGACATTTGGTATTGTCGCATTTTAAAAGGTTTGTTATCCCCAGTATCAATATCATGTTTCATTATATGAGTACACCCTAACTTATCTTTTTTTAGTTCTTTGAACAAATCTTTAACTTTATTAGCTAAATGTTCCTGATCACTACTTAACTCTAAAATTCCAAATTCATTACTAGAATTAATACTATTTATTTCTACTTTATTCAAAAATTTCCAAGAATTATTTTCGAAACTTAGAGATATAGAAAATTGTTTCAAAAAATCTACTCCAAAAATAAATTCTGTTTGCAAAGTCGGTACTACTAAAATTTTTAAAACATTTACTGTATCATTGACTGTAATTGGTAACTCCACAAAACCTAAAACTTTTTGATGTGCCTTATCAGCCGTAGTTACATATGGTATACTACTATTACAAATTTCTAAATTTAAACTTTTAATCAAACTAATTCCCAAATTTCCTATAACTGAACAGTTAGCGCCAGTATCTATTAATGCTACTATTTGCTTATTAGCGATACTTGCTTTTATATAAGGCCTATTATCATTTGGTAAATTTTCAAAAGGATTTAAATTTACTAAGGAAATTAAGTGATTTTTATAAAATGCTTTTACTTTTTCTAGCCAAATTGTCCAATTGAACCAATTGTCTTCGTAGCTACTAGTTATCTTACTATCAGGTATGGCCTTATGAAGTAGTGAGCGTCGGCCGGGATTTCCCACTACTGCTCTACATTTTTTTGACAATTAGAACAATCTTTTAAAAATACGTCTTTTTTTCCACAACGGTAACAAAACTTAGTCCTTTTTGCAAGACATTTACTAAAAACATGATTAATTCCATTACAATTATAACATACTATTTGCTTTACTTGATTACTACTATTTACTGTACTATTATTTTCTGAACTGCTATTTTTCTGATTTTTATTACTATTAAAATTACTGCTACTATTACTACCAAAAGATTTATATCCATTATTTCTGAAATTTCTATTATAGTTACCATTACTATTATTATTATTTCTAAAATTGTTACTAAAATTACTATTTGAATTTATCTGACAACAGTGCCCTTCTTTACAAACATTTTTACTACTACTTGCTTTATTTACACAACTACTTTCCTCTGCAAAACTACTATCTTGAGTTTCTACCACATTTACCCTAGGTACTGATTTCTTATAAATTGCGTTTTTATTTGTTACACTTTTTTGTTTCAAAATGTAAGCTTCATCTAACTTTTTACAATACTTTCTGAGGTCTTCAATCGAGTTTACTTCTACTAATGATAACGGAGTAAAATAATGTGGAAGTATCCTTTCCCTAATTGTTTTCAATTTTGTAAAATCACTAGGATAACGCAAAAGTCTCTTAAATAATGTCTCCATAGCCGCTGTAAAAACTGAAATTGACTCATCTGGTTTTTGATACTTTGCCCTGATGTCATCCCAAGTATGATCATCTACACTAGCAGACAAAAATTCTTTCTTTAATAATCCTATTAACTCTGACCAATTATTAACTGAACTTTTAACTGACAAAAACCAAGAGAGCGCCGGCTCTTTAAATAAGTCATAAGCTGTTTTAAATAAAATTTCATCTGAGACGTTTCTACAAACTTTTAAATAATCTACTTTTTCAATGAACGAAAGTACGTCTCCAGTACCGTCAAAAGAAACACCCCATTTATAAACAGGTACAGGCTTTATAAAGTCCGGGTCTGATCTAGCCGAAGTATTAGCTGCTGCATGAAACGTTGTGTCATTTAAAGAAATTCTTGTCATATTAGTTTCATTGACCTTATTCTCATGCGCAGTATGAGCCTCAATCAAATCCGCCTCTAATTCTAAACAAGTGGCTTTAGAAATCTGTAAAAATTTTGTCCTATCTGCTTCTTTATCCTTTACTTCCGGAAACCTATTTAAACGCTTATTTATGTGCGCTAGATTTGACTTTATACGAATGAGTTGAGAAATTGAGTACTCAAACTCCTCAAGTTCTTTAACTAAAGTTTTTACAATATCAATATTATCATTAATAGCTTTTACCTCATTATTGAAATTAAACTCCGGATCGACATATTTATTGTCCTCCGTTTCCCTTGCTATAGCTCTACTCAATGTTTTAATTTTCGCATTTCTATCATTCCTAGCCGTTAAAGACCTAATACGCAATTCATAATTTATTTGCTCTACCGTCAAATATCTAAGATCCATTTTATTTAAATCTTCCATGATTAAAATTTTAATTTATTACTAAAATTTACTATCAAAAATCTGTCAAAATCTGTCAAAAATCTTTCGCAATCTCTCTTTAAATAGTCAATATTCTTTCTAAAAATATTCACTCTCAAAAATCTTTTGAAAATCTTTCAGAAATCTTTCAAAAATCTCTCGCAATCTCACTCAAAATTTGCAATATTTTTTCAAAAATACTTGCCCTGTCCGCCACTCTTTTTTAGATTCGGATCGGAACCAAAAACTCCACGATTTATTCTCGCGTACTACTACACCTTTTTTGTTCACCCTGTATATTTCAGAATTTCACAAACTCAAAAAATCTCTCATCTTTCATCAAACTTTAATCCATTCTATATATTTTAGAATTTCATAACCAAAAACCTCTCAACTTTATTTTCTCCTATATATTTTAGAACTAAAATAACTCACTGGCCAAACTTTTCTCTCTTTATTTTACTCTATATATTTCAGAATTAAAATAATCAAAACTATGCACCAAAATGTTTGCTTTTCAAAAAAAATTCTCTCTAACTTTTATTTTTACCCTGTATATTTCAGAATCAAAAATAACCAAAAACTGTACCACTGCGTCCAATACTTTTTTTATTACGATCCTATATATTTTAGAATTCGAATAAAACTCAAAACTTTACCCTTTTGGTACTCTCAACCTATCCGTGGTTTCTTTTCTCCCTGTATACACCAAACTATTTTTTAAACATTGCACACCTATTGTTTAAATCAAATCAACAACCATATCCAGTTTTGTCTAAATATCTTAAAAATATCTTAAAAATATCTCAAAAAAAATTTTTTTTTTTTTTTTTTTTTACTTTATATTTTTTTCACAAACTTCAAAAATTTAAAAGTTAAACTAGCTTAATCCCACGTTATTTGGGCGCCATTGTGTACCGCGTTTTCCCTTCTAGAATAAGCAAAAACTAAAAAATTATCAGGCGCTGCCCTGGTTACTTATTATAGAAAAGAAAATGTACGGTTGCGATCGGCTAACTGGCATCAGTACGGGCACAGGGGTTCATGGATTAAAAATTATGATAATAAGCTTAGTTTAACACCTTGGGCGCCAGAATCTTGTAAACATACATGTGCTTGGCAGTTTATGTGTTAAGATTCAAACACATAAAAAATAATGTACTAGAATATTAATTATCTTTTACAGCATGTATAAACCTGAAAAATAACTATGATTTGAATAGATTTGTATATCTTGTGTTGATTATAATTTAAACAAAAACTCAAATATGTGCTGTTACAATGTTTATTTAAAATGACAAGTAGACAACTTTAATTAATCATATTAATTAAAATAAAATTATAAATTACCAAAAGTATGGTGAAAAGACCCCATTGCGAAATATAAAAAAAAATGTGGTGAACTACCCTATTGCAAAAAATGTTAAAATATGTATACCAAAATTATTATGGTGAATAACCTAAATAAAAACAGTAATATAAGGTATGTGTTAATAAGTGAAAAATAGTAATCTAGGCGTACGGCCCAAAGTTGCAACTTTGTTTACAAACCAACCTAGAATATTCATAATAAAATAGAGCACCTTAATAAATATTAAAATTTGAGAACTTGGATATTTTACCAAAAATAAATATAGTAAACCGCATTTTCATTATTTACACTAAAACTATAAAAACCTGTTAATTAAAGTTGTCCCTGGAACGACCAAATACGTTGTCCCACTCCCTGATGATGTACGTCACTGTGCAGAACATTTCCTTGTCCTTGCCTTGAGAACTCCTTACAAATTTGAACACGTTTGAAACTCAAACGCTTGAGGATCCATTGAAACGTTTGTAAACCTCTTGGCTTAAAAACGGTACTGCAATTTACTGAACATCTTGAAAAATCTTGAAAACTCTTGAAAACTAATGTGGAAAATTGAAGAACACCTCAATGAAAATTGAAGTTAAAGTTGAAATGGAAAGCTTCGCCATCGATACTCGTAAAATTTGAGATAACGGTAACGTTGTAAAATATAAAAGCTTCACCAACAATATTCATAAAATTTGGGATAGAGGTATCGTCAAAACATTCGAAGAACGTTAGAACAGAAATGGAAAAACTTCACCAACAATCTAGAAAGAAAGAACAGCGACTTTAGAACTCAGCCATCGATATGAAAAATCGAAATCCGTAATTAGATTTAAAATAAACTTACCCAGTCCAAAACTGAATTAATTGGAGCAGTAAGTGCTGAATACTAGAATACTCTGCAGCCTGAAGCCTTCATCTGTACGCCTCTAATGAAAATAAAGAAAACAACGTGTTAAACACTTGTAACTTAGGTAACCAAAAAGCGACTTACTTTGAAAGATGAATATTGTGGAATTTCCATTAAAACTGCTTGAACTAATTACGTAGGATTATACTACACTTCATTACAAACTTATTGCAACATTTTTACACAAACATAAACCACGGATGGTTTCACAAAAATCAGATTCTGATTTTACGACCTGAACGCCATTGCTTGTCGTTTTGAAAAAGAAAGCCACTCCCTTCAACTCCGGCAAGGTACAAAACTCCCCCCGTGGCGAAACTTGGAACTACGAACAACAAATCGATTTTGAGGGTAGGCAACACAAAAAACATCTATTCATAATCCCCATAATACTTGAAAATAAAGAAAAAGAATACTCTAAATAAGTTTAAAATGCCTAGCCATACATCTAACAATCGTTTCATATGGTTTAAGAAATGATACGACGAAAATAAACCAACTTGAAGTCATCAGCTGACCATGCAATGCATACTGTATACCTGAATGCGGGTAGAAGTAAAACTAACCTCAAAATTAGGTAAACAATCTTTGATAATGATTTTATCCGACTTCCAGAAGCTTTAGCTGTGATTAAAAAGGTAAGACTAGCTGAAAAACATCAGTAGCTAACTCAAGTACTGAATGTAGTAGATTACTAGACGTTTGTTATTATATTTTAGGCTATCAAAAGTAAACACCAAAAATAAGACAAATTCTGTAATAAAAGAAAAATGACCCAGCAAATGGAATCAAGGACCATCGCAAGACTTCCACAAGACCATACAATAAGTCTGTACTCAATCTTATATGTGCAAATAGAAAGAAATACTAACTTCTGAAAAAATGGTAACATCGTATGATTACGTGACACAGATCAGGTAATCTTTAAAAACAGTGGCAGTCATAACTGCTACAACTTTTGAACGGATGAGATATCAACTTTAAATTTGAAATAGGTAAATAACACAATAAAAATTCATGTTATATTTTTCCATTTTTTATGGCCAGGGGGGCATTGGGGGACAATATTTTAAATTGTCACTCTAGGTCTTGTGATACGTGATTTTAAATAGCTTAAAATTCTCTATTTAACTATGTAACTGTTTATTTTTATTTTATTTTTTGAAAATTTTTTTTTCTTCAAAATTGATGAAATTTTCAATATATATCATCTTAAGACTAATTATTTATAATTTTTATCTAAAATTTTCAATAATTATTCACAAAATATTAAAAATTTAATTAATTTTGAATAAAAAAAATCTTCAAAAAAATATTAAAAAAAAAAATAGTTACACAGTTAAATAGAAAATATTAAGCTCTTTAAAATGACCTATCAGAAGACCTAGGGTGCCATTTAAAATATCGTCCCCCATAGCCCCCTGGCGCCACCTTAGTGAATAAAAAATAAAAAAAAAATATGGCAAATGATAGTTTTTATTGATTGATATACACAGGGTTATTCAGAAATAAGTTCGAGAAATTTAAGAGGTGATTCTACTTTAAAAAAATATGAAAAAAAGTTCCTATAAAGGTTATTTCTGAATAACCCTGTATATATTCCAAATTTGAAGTTTTTATCTCAATCCATTCAAAAGTTAAGGGGGGTTGTACCATTTTTAATTTCATCAACAGTTTTTTTTACTCTACTTGCTTTATTCAATTTTTTTCCATATAGATTTTTTGGTAAAGATACGGCACAGAATTACCACAATATTAATTAAAACTGGTAGTAAATTAGGTATGGCTAAAGGCCATCCAACGTTGTTTGATATAGGCGAATCTTAGCACAAAGTAAATCATTATTAAGTTTTCAATAATAAGCTTATCCCTACCTGTATTAGTATAGTGTAAGTTCAGCTTTAGCATACAATTAATTCTAATTATCTTTTACAACTTAGTTAAATTATGCATATAGTCGGAGATCTGGTGACCATTTTTATTTCATTATTTTCTCCCGGCTGTATTTCATATACAGTGCGGTCCAAAAGTCCCCCCCCCCTTTTAACTTTTGAACGAGTTGAGATATATACTTTAAATTTAGAACTCTTAAATAAGACAACTTAAGCTATCTTTTAACATATATTTGATATTTTCAGCAATTAAAATGTGGGCAGGGGACCATGGGGGACTTTTTTTTAAATGGAAAGGGTGGTCGTGTGATACATCATTTTAAAGCTTATAAAATTCTCTATTTAAACCAACATTTTTAAATTTTTTAAAAATGTTTTTTAAGGTTTTGATTTTTCAATTTTTTGTGCTAAAACATTCGTTTTTTTAAGTTTTTTTTTTATAAATTTTTATTTATGTCAACTAAAATTAGTTTAAAAGTATAATTAACATTTTTTATGATGAAATTAGGCATTTTTAAAAAATTATTTGTTTTTTTTAGAGGAATTTTGACAGTAATACCCATTTTCAACCGCATTTAAACCCAATTTTTTTTTTTAATTTAAAAATATGTAGTTTAATGGAGAATTTTATAAGCTTTAAAACGATGTATTACACGACCCCTCTTTCCATTTAAAAAAATGTGCCCCCAAGCCCCCCTGCCACATTTTAAGAGCTGAAAGTATTAAATATATGCTAAAAAAAATTGAAGTCGATATCTCAACTGGTTCAAAAGTTAAGAGGGGGGGTGACTTTTGGACCGCTCTGTATGTATTAAGGTACATTCAAATAAAGCTGTTTCCAAATTGTTAGGCTCCGAATCCGGTTTCTTTGAGTGCTACAAGCTCAAAACGCTGAGGCAATGAGCTAAAGTAGATAAAAATGCTATTTCTCTACTACTAAGTACACCGTAAAATCTCCGTTGTTATCCAGAACGGCATGAAACCTTTTTGGCATACTTTCTGCGTATTTTACTGTCAACGACCACAATTTATCACGAATGGTTGCTGCAAGCTGCTTCGAATTCAGCAGATTTGTTCCTTCAAGTTTGGACTTTAAAAGCCCCCACACGTTTTCGATCGGATTTGCATCCGGTGGTTGTGAAGGCCAAAGTAACGTCGTGATGCCATTTTTCCTCTTCTAATCGGTGCAGAGTCGACTGCGGTGTTTTGGATCATTGTCCTCTTGAAATATTCAATCTTTGTATTTAGATCTAAAAATCCTTTTTACTGACTTTATAAGTCAACGCTGGTAAATTTTCAAAATTTTCTGAGCTTTCAAATTCTCAGTAAACAACTTTAGGCAACTAAATCCATGTTCTGAAAAGCATCCCCAAACATGAATTTTTACGGGCTGCCTAACTGTGCGCTGGACCAAATGCATTTCACAGTAAGACCAAACACTTACTTTTTAATCACTTGATGCACAAAAAGATGGCGATCTACTGCCTCAAATCTCTTGGCGTAAACCGAACTGTGCTCGTCACGACAATTAGACTATTACGGTAACAAATCAGTGCTACAGAAATAGTACAGACATAGGAGAATTACGCTGTAAATTTTACAGTGTAAAATATAGTGGAGATATGAATAATCAAAGACAAGCTCTTGTTGAACATACTGCATATAAAATACAGCCGGGAGAAAATAATTAAATTAAAATGGTTACTAGCTCTTAGACTAATATAGTAAGAATTTCTTATAGTACTAAATACTGAAATATTTTATATATTTGGAAACTCTGGCAACATTATTGAACACATAATAAAATATAAATAAAATAATTAAATTTCACTTTTAGCCCTTTACTGTCCAGAATTCGATTTTTTTTTTTTTTGGTAATATCGTAATATGTGTCTAATTTAGGCATATACATACAAAAGGGAATGGACAATACCTTTTTTTTAAGTTTTTCAAAAAAAAATTGACGTATGATTTATCATACGCTGGGCAGATACAAGTATATATTGTTAACAATTCCTTTATGAATGGTATATTTCCTGACCAGCTTAAGATGGCAATAGTAACCCCAGTTCACAAAAAGGGTGATCCCTCAAAATCTGAAAATTACAGGCCTATAAGCCTTCTCGCATCCTTCTCTAAGATTTTTGAGATAGCTATGTGTAAAAGGATTGTCAACTATTTTATCAAATACAAACTATTCAATAATTTTCAGCATGGATACCTGAGGGGGAGGTCAGTGTCCACTGCACTGCATAGCCTTGTGAGCAGGATACTCAAAAGCTTTGAAAACAAGGAGTTTGCCATAGGGGCGTTTTTGGATTTAACCAAAGCCTATGACTGCCTTGACTATGACATACTATTTCAGAGGCTTGAGAGATATGGTGGGGCCTTGCGTTGCAGTGGATAAAGTCTTACCTCTCAGGTAGAACACAAAAAGTTCAAGTGGAGAAGGATGGGAAAAGGTATATGTCTGACTGTGAAAATATCACATTAGGTATTCCACAGGGGAGCATAATGGGTCCTTACCTGTTTGTGATCTATGTCAACGACCTCTTGGATGCCTTGAATAATGACACTGATAGTATTTTAGTAAACTTTGCAGATGACACAAACCTATTGGTAAGTTCAAAATCCTTCTCTGATAGCATATCACGATGTGCTACATTAGTCAAAGCTTTAGAAAACTGGTTTACTAAGAACAAACTTATAGTTAATGAAACTAAAACCAATTTCATGCATTTTAGAACAAAAAATCCAGGCATCCGAGAGGAAGTTCCCATAGGTGACAGACAGGTGACACTCTGCGAGGAAATCAGATTTTTAGGGATCACTCTAGACTCACGCTTGGGCTGGGCAGAACACATTGCCCAACTGTCAAAAAAACTTAATAAGGCACATTACTCAATTAGAATGATGAAAAACTACATTAATTTCTCTACCTTAAAAACCATATATTATTCAAACTTTTACTCACATTTAAAATATGGAATTATTTTTTGGGGGCATTCGAATTTGAGTGACGTTTTCATTTTACAAAAAAAAACCTTAAGAACTATGATTAGTTTGCGATATAACGAGTCTTGTGTTGGTTGGTTCAGACAACATGGATTGTTAACAGTTTATGGGCTATACATATTTGAAGTTTTACTCTTTATGTTTAGAAATATAAGTGAATTCAATCATTTACAGTCGAGTTATAGAACTCGCACTCAAAATTTTAATTTCCCAAGACATCGGTTAGCCACTTCTGAAAAGGGCTGGTTCTACTCAGCACTAACCTTTTTCAATAAACTACCAGATTTTATAAAAAATGAAAATAGGTCTTTAAAAGACTTCTTTTCAATTATTTGGTAGCATGTGAACCATATAATATTGATGAATTTTTAAATTTTAGATGTATTGTACCGAGTTATTAGCTCTATTTGTACCGAGATTTTTATTATTTTTAGCTCTCTTTTAGCTTGTGACAGTTTGTTTTGTCTGTTGTGAATTATTTATATATATATATATATATATATATATATATATATATATATATATATATATATATATATATATATATATGTAACAAAAACAATAAATATATTATTATTATTATTATTTGATATTTAACATATTAAACGCAAAATCAACAAAGTCGCGACACCTTTAGAGAATTTAATATATAGTATGGCAGTGGGGTACGGCTATAAGGTACATTTTTTTCAAAAAAAATCTCATTCTGAAACTACTTTCACGGAAAATCTTTACTATGCCATGAGCATTCCTTTATTTTTTTAACCTATTTCAAATACACCATGTATATCACTATCCTGAACATCTACTGGCCATAATATCAAATCTAATCTTTCAATTTTGATTATCGTCGTCATCTGACTGTAGTAGGTCTAAATAATTAGGCATTTCCTTAGCATCTTTTAGATCTGAGGGGTACCATTTCCTTTTTTATTTCTTAATAAAATTTTAAAAAGTACTGTAATATATAAAATTAAGGTATAATATATGATACCATGGTATATTATAAGTAAATTATATAAAGAACTTTCACTTTCGGGTTTAAACCGTGTTAATGGATTTTCACTTTCCGACGTTTAGTCTCTTACTACTAGAGATATCTTCAGGGATTAATCTGAAACAGTTTCAGATTAATCCCTGAAGATGTCTCTAGTAGTAAGAGACGAAACGTCGGAAAGTGAAAATCCATTAACACGGTCTAAACCCGAAAGTGAAAGTTCTTTATATCTTAATGGCCGTGAAAGCTTAAAATCTAAAAAAGTAAATTATACTTTACATAAAATTTATTGACTATTGTAACAGAGTGGTCACCTTGTATATATTGAGTATTTATATTTTTATTTTAATGGTTATTGAACATGACATAGCATTGTTCTTAACGGGCGGTTTGCTGTTAGTTTTTACGGATACTAATATTATTAGTATTTGGGAAGCTTGCATTTTGTGTAATTGAGGCGTTTACATAAAAAGGGTGTACATTTTTATTAGACTATGGTTAATTCGGTTTTCTTAATTAATAAATATGGGAATATCTTTAATGATGTTGTTTTAGATACTGGCAATAGTTAGGGATTGTTTGTAAAAATGGTTTTTTCTACTTCGAAGCAATGTCATGAAAATCAATATCAATCATTATGTAGAAGTAGTTTTTTTAATCATTTCTCTTAATTAAATTTAAATTCATTTTCAGTGATTTAAAGTAATTTTTTAATTAATATTATTTTTGTAATAATATAACTTTTTGGCAGAAAACTCCTCAGATATTTACGTTAATAGTTTTATGACTGGTATATCGGCATCTTTGGGAAGGGAAATTTTGCCTGTTTTGAGTTATAGTTAAAAATGGGATTCGGAAGTATGTAGTCGTCTAGTAAAGTTGTGCCTTAGGGGAATTTTAGAATTAACGTAATATGTGAAAATTTAAAGTAAAATTTAGAGTTGCGCGTATAGAAATATCTGAAGGGTAAAGATGCTATTTATTCATAATTTTTTCATTTCAACTTAAAATATTTTGTTGTTTTTTATTTGTTTTTAACTTTTCATTTTTCTTTGAATTAAATTCTTTTCATTGTTGTTTAATCCTTTTGTTTTATTGGCAAGATATATTTTAATTAATTTAAAATATATTTGAAGTTTCTTTACCTTTCGCATATCTACAGTTTGTGTTATAAGAAGAAGTCTTCGCTGGAATAAGAAAGTCAGATAAGTATAAAGTAGTAATTAGATTCTTATATTAACATTTGTTATCATATGATATATAATATTGTGATAATATTATGTAATATTATTACTGGTGGCACGCTACCCAAATAGCAACTATACAGCTATTTGTATTCGATACGCCTCCAAATAATAGTGTGTGGTTCTAAATTAATGTCTTAGATAATTAATATTTTTGGCTTTAATTGGGACCAGCACCCTATTACACTATTAGTATAGTCAATGACTTTATCCTTAGTTGCCCAGCGTATGATATAACATACACAAAGTGTAGAATAGAATAAACTTTCGAAAATTGGACCCCTAAGTAATTCGTTCTATTTGCACACCTTGCTTACTTATAAAGCACAAAAAGCTATGCCCCTGGACTTGCTAAATTAAAATCAAACCAATTTATAACTTATTTTTAATAATAACCCACTTTTTGCTCATTTTGTAGAAAATAGTATAAAACTTTATTAACACAGTATGTCAGACTTATTATATAAAACTTTTGATTAATATTTACAAACTTTTCTGTTGTTATATAACTTAAACGTTAACAGTTTTATCCCGTCAAATTGTACATTGTAACTACTACATAACTTCAAACAATACCGTTTGCGTATGTTATATCATACGCTGGGCACTAATGGGTTGATAGTTAAAAAACTTTTTTTTTATATTTTTGCTATTTTAACTTTTTATGTGTTTAAATAAAAACAAGATTTTTGTTATATCAAGATAAAAGATATATCGTCTCCTGATTTTTATTTTTTAATTTTTATTTGTTCTTAGTACATAATTTTGAGAAAATTAATTTGTGGTATATATAAAAAGTTTATAATATACTTTTTATAATTCCTATTATTTAAACTTAGTTGGGCGAAAGCAATTAAAAAATATAAAAATATTTTTAATTAAAATTATTCCTAATATCTTGCATATGATTTTTTTTATATATATTTAAACCTAAAGATTGAATATATGAAACAATTTCAACCTAGCAAATCTTATAGCTGCTATTTTTTTCATAGGTATATACGACTAAACGAAAACTATAGCGATAAAGAAAATAAAAAAATATTGATCGATTCTTAACTTCATATACTTTCAGAAAATGTTGTTATCTTATCTTAAAATGTGTCAACTATCCTATTGTATTCCCATTAATAATATTAGATTATCTACAAAAAAAGTTAACTTTCTTGGACCTAAAACAAATACTTTTATAGAAATAGCTCTATAGACGTCAGATTATTTATTTATTAAAGAGAAAGCATCATTGTTACTTAGCAGCAGCTTTTTCAAACCTTATTTATTTAAATTAAACTGCAGACAGGTCGGTATAAACCCAAATCTTTATTCTTATTACTTATATCTTGCGTATTATAAAGTAGGGAAAAATAATAACATAAACTACCGAAAACCCTAATTTCCTGGGAAAATCTAGGAATATATTTCTGGGTTAAAAATGATATCAAATTTAAGATTGTCGTTCCATTGCATATGAAAGAAAAAACATTTTGGTACAAACATCTGTCTTTATGAATCATATATGTAGTGATAGGCAAATTATACACTAATAAAACTAAATTACACAGTCGACCGTCTAGATCTGAATAGACCCGGAATCATGTTAAATTGTGTAAAAATGTCTAATTCTAACACAAATTGTTGTAAAATTTACAACTTTTTACACATTCTAACACGTTTTTATGTCAACTCTGGTCTATACGGTCGAATGTGTAAAAAAAAATCACCAGTGGGTACTAGTAAATTTTTGGGTTGGCCAAAGCGGAACAACTAGGCTATTTATGGCCCCCTTTGTCACCCTAGGCAATCCTTGCCATTTACTAATTTGAGACCTCTTTAAACCTGCCCGTCCTTTTAATAAAGGTCAAGATGTTGGCCGACATCCGTCGATCGTTCTCCACTGCTACTTTATCTTGGTATAAGCCCACTTGTCGAGAGCGGTCTTTATCCGCTTTCTTGTAACACCCAGTGTAGGTTCCGGACCCTAATCCGAGTCTGGCGAGTTCATCTTCTTTCTCGTTTCCGGGAACCCCACTATGACCAGACACCCATTATGGGTATTATGGTATGATACCAGTTGAACATTATCTACCCTTGTTAACTCTTCTAAGACTTCTGCGCACTCCCTGACTAGAGGTGACCTAGTGCTGGGATTACACAATGCCTTTGGAGCAGCTTGACTGTCCTAGCAGATGTATACATCGTACCCCCGGTACTGCTTTATTTTCCTGCAATTTTCCGCTTCCTGTATGACATAGACCTTAGCTTGGAAGACACGAAGAGTCCTGCCCCAGAGCTTTGGGTGCCATCCATACGCCATAAGTTATAACTTAATAAGGCCAATTTGGAATTTCGGTATGACAGTTTATTTATTTATAAATGCAAAATTTTAATTGTATTAATTATTATGTTATCGTATCCTTATGTGTAAATAGTAATGTGGTCGTGAGGTATAGGATATCGCAGAAAAAAACAAATTGGTAGGTTGCCTACGTTTCGTGCATTATTTGCACTTCCTCAGGGCTGCAAAAATGAGAGATACAATGGTGCTGAGTCAAAATAATTGATTTTCACCGACCCACTCCTGAGGTGTATTTTTAGTATGGTGTGCCCCGAGATTTTGGACGAAATACGCTGCTCCTTACTTGGGGTGTCGCTACCTGAGTTGTGAGATTTCGAGTATTCCATAGATTTAGGACATTTCGCTCGAAGTGGCAGTAGTAGGGATGATGCCTGATATCTTTTTTGGCCTCCGGATTCTCTCAGCTCAACTGCGGCCCTCCAGTAAGCTAAAGATAAAAGAATTTCATGACCCATAACTCGAAGTGGCAGTAGTAGTGTGGTAATCGGATATTCAAAATGTTTTAAGCGGCACTTTCTTACGACAATTTTAGTGTACACCTCTGATTTTTATATAAAAAAACCCTCCATAACACTCCAAAAGTTAAATTATCTCCAACAAATCCTCACTTCGATCTCACCTGCGTATGGTAAGACCCTCACATTAAAAAAGGCAACGCCACATTAATGTATGCCAACACAGATATCAAAAAACCCCTGCGCCATGCTGACTCGCAAATTATTTTATAATTTGTTGTAAACAATATGTAGTTTGTTCTTAACTGTTCTTTTAATGTTTTCTGTTTATATATACCTATTTGTGAATTTTCGTACTGTTTTACCGTACCCTCTTCCCTGAGGAGTTATTTTGACTTTTCTAACCTCACTACTACAGTGGGCCCAAAAAAACTTAAATTACTGAGATTGGTGAGTTCTTACCTTTACATATTTTTTATTTTTAATTTTAACTTTATATATTTTTTAATTTAAACTACCTCTATATATTTTTTAATTTTAATTAGATTAGTTTTTCATTCGTTTCCAATGCAATGTATATTATTAACATAAATGTATCTCTGATTGTTGCAGCCCTGAGGAAGTGCAAATAATGCACGAAACGTAGGCAACCTACCAATTTGTTTTTTTCTGCGATATCCTATACCTTACGACCACATTACTATTTAATTGTAGTATTCCTCGAATAAAAATCTACATATCGCCCTATAAATTTTGAAACATTGTATCTGAAAAAAAATATATTTTTGAATCCTTGCACTAATTACCTCTTTATATGATAAACTGATAATATACAGGGCGTATTTGAAAATTTAAGGCGTGATTCTACATCAGAAAATACTGATAAGACTCCCCCGTTTCTCACACGCCTATTTAAAATAAGTACATGAAAATAACATACGAAGATGTGCATTATTAAGATTAGTTCACATGCAAAACCTTGTTGCTATATCTCAAAGGGTTCCTGAGTTATTAAATAAAAACCGAATTTTTTAGCCAATTTTAAAGGGGCTTATCTCCCTTACCTTGCATTTTTAGACATATGTTTATAGGAACTTTGTTTCATATTCTCTGCTGTAGAATCACCCCATAAATTTTCGGACCCTATTTCAAATTCGCCATGTATGTATACAAACTACAGTTAACTCTTACGCTTAGTTTATAAGTTACGCTATATTCGAATAATTAATTGTGGTTTGTATAAGTTATCTCCCAGTCATCATGTACAGAGTTGATTAGTACAAGAAACCGAAAATATTTGTTTTTTGCAGATACGAAGTTTCAAAATTTACAGGGCGATATGATATATTAATATTTTATAAAAATTTTATTTTATTTTTATAGGTACTTTTAAGTTATGTACAGTAAATAAAAGCTAAGTGTTTAGGAGTTATTTATAACGGATAAAGAGGGTGAATCTTTATTTGTATAGTACATGTACAAATTATTCGAAAGAAGGAAAGTGAAAGGATAATTTGGCTTCTGTCATATCAACCACACACATTTGCAGAATTGCAGACCACATTTTGAGCAAAAAATTCTCAATTATAATTAAATATATTTATTTTAGTTTTATTTTTATTGTAGAGTTCAAGAGTTACTCGAGTGCCCAACGTCGTTCTTTTTTTAATTGTTTGCTTTCAGGACTTAATTTGTTATGATTAAATTTACGCAAAAATTTCCTAATTTTTAAAGTCAAATATTAAGGACAAAAAAATCGAAAAAAGGGCGACGTTAGACACTTAAGCAACTCTTTAACTAAACAATGGTGAAACCCCCACATTGATATGTTTATTATTAACCGAGAATTTTCGCATTAAAAAATCCTTACAAATGCCGCAAATAGCATTCTAACAAATATAAACAGGGTCTAACTCACTCAGCCACACATATTTAATTTTTATTTCCATCATGGACAAGAAAAGCTTTGTGAAGTTTTTTTTATTCGAAAGGCCCCTTAAAAAAAGCAATTATACTTTTTCTTATTTGTGTAACTAATTTACGAGTAACGCTGAAGAATATAGCTTCCCGGGTAACGCAAATCTAAACCGAAAAAAGTTATCAATAACACAGGCACACAAAAAAAAGTTATGTTTCCCCAGATGAGACAAAAATTTCTGTACCTTTTTGGGGTCGCTGAATCCGAATCTGGGGTTGGTTTGACTTGATCAGGTCGCATTTCTTTGCTGACCTCAAAAAAGTGACGAAACATTTTATTACTTTTTTGAGGTTAGCAACGAAATGCGACCTGACCGAGTCAAACCAACTATAGATTCAGATTTAGTGACCCCAAAAAGGTATAAAAATGTTTGTTTTGTCTGGGGAAACATATTTTTTTTTTGGTGTGCCTGTGCACAAGTATCTACACAAAAAAGGTCTTGTTCACCAGATAAGACAAACATTTCTATACGTTTTTAGGGTCGCTGAATCCGAGTCTGAGATTGGTTTGACTCGGTCAGGTCACATTTCGTTCCTAGCCTCAAAAAAGTGATGAAATGTGTTTCAACTTTCATCACTTTTTTGAGGTTAGCAACAAAATGCGATCTGACCGAGTCAAGTCAACCCCAGGTTCGGATTCAGCGACTCCAAAAAGGTATAGAAATGTTTGTCTTGTCTGGGAAAACAGACCTTTTCTTCTTTTTGTGTGCCTGTGTAATTAAATACGGCAAAATTATTTTACTGGTTGCTCCAACCAGAAATCCGCCACAACACAAATAATTGTATAACAGATCTGGTAAGCACAATATTTTTCTTATTTACCAGATATCTGGTAGCAGCAATCAGAAAAACAATTGTTCCGTATTTAACTATTGATATATATTTTTTTTTTCAGTGGAGATTTGCCTTACTTGTAAAAATCGTATCTTCCGACATAATTCACAGTACCACTTAAAAAATGTTCGGCTGGACTGTTAGACGTGATATTCTGACAGGTACAAGACTACTGACAAGCAGAAATATTTATTACAAATGGCACGTAAAAGCCCTTTTTAAGGAAGTGCGAAAATTATACGAAACTGTAATGGCAAAGCCAGTCTCAACGGTATCTTATTGATAATCAGACGAGTCCACGCAAAAGGCTTTGGTTAGAAAAATACGAGCGAGCCGCTGAAGTAAAAGTATCATTAGTGTATTTCTTCCAAAAAGGACCTTATTGGTCAGGGCATAGTAGCTGTTATACAAAAAAAATTACTATCATCAACAGTCAACTCTATTCGCTAACTCAGAAAATATTTTCAGACTACTGACTTAAGAAGTAAAGTCATTAGATTAATCTTTATTTGTGCACCATCTATTTCTAGACATAGAAACTATTCATGCTTCTCCTAGACTGGAGACTTACGGTTAGACGTAAAATTTATAAGGTCCTAAGTGTCGAAATCTTTGTCACGTGATGTGGGTACCAGGTTTTGTAGTCATCATGACTACCCAGTTTTTTAAAATTGCACTTTAAAAACAATATTAATCGATCATTAAATAAAAAATATGGGTCAAAAGTTAAATTAAAAATCAAGTTAATGCACTTAAAGTCTGAGATTACCAACACCATGCAGTTTATGCAATAAATATTCATGAATGGAAAGACCATCACTCACAAAAACTGACTCTATTTACATTATGATGGCAGCAACTTTTTACAAAAATTAGCCATCATACTATTCGGTTTTGAAAGACTCTCCCCTACCAAATCTCAACTCTGATTGAAAAAACAGACTATTCATATTTATTATATAATGGATCTATATATGAGGAGGTGAAAATCAAAACGCAGTTTCTGACTTTGTGACATATCAGCTTGTCAATTACTTGACGATCAAATTGTATTGTTAACTAAGTTAAAAAGTCAAAAACTGTATTTTGATTTTCACCTCCTCATATATAGATACATCATAAGGATAACTTAAGTTATTAATTATAATTATAAAAAGTCCTTTTTTCCAATATTTATTATAATTTACCAACCTAGATTTCAATCTTTTTTTATTACTAAGATCACCTTTAGGGTTCTACCTCAAAAAATTACAGAGGGGGTTTAATATTTTATATAAGAGTTATAAAAAAAAGGTCAAAACGTAGGTTGGTAAATTATAATAAATATTGAGAAATAGGATTTCTTTTTAAATTAATAATACTTCATTTACTTCAGAAGTAGTCATTAGATTTCTCCTAAATTGTAAGCAGCAAGGCTATTTTCTGGCTTAAGTACATATATCATTTTCTTTAATGGAATGTAAGGAACATAAAGACCAGCCTTAAGCCTAAGTATACGGAGGATTTAGCCGCAATTCTATAGCCAGAATAACATATATGAATATGTTTGCTTTTCTGTAAATGAATGACTTTTTAAATTAAAACCATATACATTTTCAAGCACAAAGAGAATTTAAATATGTAGTTTTTCTTTTTCCACATTTTCTGCTGCCCAAGTTCGAATTTAGTTAATTAAGATTGCAGTAACTGAAACTGGGTTTCAGCTGCATTATGAGTTCAATTAGGAGCACATGTTGAAAAAGGATTTTCAGTTTTGAAATTGGATACATGTGAAGATTTATAAATGTATTTAAAATAAAAATTACCAGTGATATTATAATTTATTTAACCTATTTAACTAAAAAACTATTATAATAATAAACGAGAATTTTTGTATTTCGGTATAGTTTTTTATTGAAAAACATATAGATTTCTGCCTAGCGCTTTCGGAGTGTTAGTCCATCTTCAGGGCTGGCACTGAAAGTAAGTAAAGGGGGGGTCAGTTAGATTTGAACAGATTTTGGGGCCCTTGAAATTAGGTTATGTTAAATTTTATTAAATTACTTACTTGTCAGTGCCTTACAGGGTGCAGCAGAGGATAAATAGTTGTTGGAAAGTACATTTAGAGCAAAGGGACGATTACATACACTTTAAAACTTAAAAACTAACATATTAAAATTGCGGGACATCTTGACATTTAAAATATTTTTTTTTTTTTTCTTCTTCTTCTTCTTCTGCGTAATGGCTATGTTCAGGGGGGTATATGGCCAGTCCAACGAGGAAGGATAGGCGGCCAGCGACGATCATTTTCAGAAAAATTATTCATAGGAAATTGTTGTAAAATTAGATTAAGTTTTTAAAAAGAGGGTTAAAATTGTTATTTAGGTTTGTTTGGTTGTTAATACAAAGTTTTTTATTGTGTTTTTTATTGTGTTCTAATGCTAATGAAATTTCCAGATCTTCTAGTAAAGAAAGTTTTGGATCATATTTATGTGTATAGAGTTGGTGCAAAATTTCGGTGTTGTTTTCAGGATCGAAAATGTGGTGATTGTATTGAAGGTGGTGACCGAAAACTGATTTTCTCGGTCTTTTTATGTGTTCACTACATCTTATACCGATTGCCCTAGTAGTTTTACCGATGTAGAAAGTATTGCAGGGGGGGGGGGGCATTTAATCTTATATATTCCACTTTTTCCCAATTCAGGGATTGGGTCTTTTGTGTTTGTTAAGTGATTGCCCATGCTGATGGCTGTTTTAAAGACTATGTTTTTGTTCGTGTTCTTAAAGAGATGTTTAACTTTGTATGAAATGGGGCCTAGAAATGGTAGGGATATATATTTTTTATCAGATTTGCTTATGTTAGGGAGGGCTAAATTTACTAGTGCTTTTCGTTCATGTTTACTTAGGATTTGGTCGACTAAGCTGGGACAGAAACCATTTTTTTGTGCTAGGTATTTTATAGTATTTATTTCAGTTTCTTTATTTTCTGGTGACAGGGGAAATTTTAGTGCACGATTAATATAGCAGTTTAGAGAAGCATATTTATGTGAAGAGGCATGGCATGAATCTGATGGTATTAAATGATCAGTTTGGGTGGGTTTTCTATATATGTTAAATTCAAAGTTATTGTTTCGGTGTATTGTTATGTCTAAAAAGTTTAATGATTTGTTGTTTTCTAATTCGAGTGTAAATTTAATATTAGGGTGGACCGAGTTTATGTGGTTTAAGATGGAGTGAGCATCGTTTTCATCACCTTCTAACAACACGAAAATGTCATCAACGTACCTCCTCCATAGTATTATTTTTTGGGAATGGGTGTTAAGAATGTGGTTAGTCTCTAAATTGTCCATGAATAAGTCTGAGAGGTAACCTGAAAAGGGGTTTCCCATAGCTAGTCCTTGTTCTTTATAAAAACGGTTATTAAAAGTGAATGTGTCCTGTTCTAAGCAAAGTTGTACTAGGGCTAACAAGTCCATTTTTATTCGATCTGATACTTTATTTGTGAGGATTTTGCTTATTAATGGGATGGTTTCTTTTTTTGGTATTGAGGTATAGAGGTTTGTTACATCAAAAGAAAGTATTATATGATTATTTTGTGGCTTGATTGGCGCTAAAATCTCTATAAGTTCTAACGTATTTTTGACAGTGTATTTGGGTTTGAATTGTGACAAAGATGAAATTAAGTTAAGTGTAAATTTAGCTATTTTCTCTACAGGGGTGTTGCAAAAGCTAACTACGGGGCGTATGGGGGTGTTTATTTTATGGATTTTTGGGAGACCATATAATCTCGGTAAAAATGGGTTACTATGGAGGAGGTTTTTTCCGTTGAATTTTTTAATTGTGTATTCACACATGTTAATATAGGATTTTGTTTTATTGACTAAATTATTTATGGGGTTAGAATTGACTAATGTGAAATTGTTGTCGGTTAAAAATGATTCTACTTTCTCAATATAATCTAACTTTTTCATTATTATTAGGCAATTACCTTTATCTGCTTTTGAGATTATTAAATTGTCGCTGGCTACTTTATCCTTTATCGCTTTTATGGTTTTCCACTGAGGGTTGGGAGGATTAAATATGGTATCCATGGTTTTTTGTTTTTGCAACAAAGTTAGGCAGTTGTTCCTGAGGGTTTGTTGTTCTTGTTGGTCATCTGTTGCATTGTTGATTAGGATGTCAATATCAATTGAGAATTCAGCAATTTTTTTATTTGATAAGGTGGGGTGAAGGGCGAATTTTAATCCTTTATCAAGAAGCTCTGTTTCTTCTTTGGTGAAGTGTGTATTTGACAGGTTTTTTGTTCTAGGGTGAAATTTGTGTTCAGGTTCTTTGATGTTCTTTGTTGAATTTAGTGATTTTTTGGACCTTAGGAGTTCTAATTTACTCTCTAATCTTTTAAATTTTATTAACTTTTCGTGCAGAATTCTAGTTGATATGTAGTCGAGGGTGTGTTGAAGCTCGACGTGGTGTAGGGTGGAAACCATTTTACTGTATGTGATTTTCAAGTCAATGTTTAGCCTGTCAAGAAGCTGGTATTTTTTTGCTCTTTCTTTCCTTAGAATTTTGAGTTGAAGTTCTTCTTTTATGTTCAATGGAACATTTTTTGAAGTTTTGATGTGTGCGAAGGTTGGGGTTAGGTTTTCATGCACACATCGGTTTAAAAACCATATGTCGACTTCGGTGTATCCTCTTTTTGCTGCAATCCTGTTATAGCAAGTCGAAAGGACCATATTGTCCAAATATTAAGAAAGATTTTTTGACTTTGTATACCGTATATAAGAATAAACGAGAATTTTTGTATTTCGGTATAGTTTTTTATTGAAAAACATATAGATTTCTGCCTAGCGCTTTCGGAGTGTTAGTCCATCTTCAGGGCTGGCACTGAAAGTAAGTAAAGGGGGGGTCAGTTAGATTTGAACAGATTTTGGGGCCCTTGAAATTAGGTTATGTTAAATTTTATTAAATTACTTACTTGTCAGTGCCTTACAGGGTGCAGCAGAGGATAAATAGTTGTTGGAAAGTACATTTAGAGCAAAGGGACGATTACATACACTTTAAAACTTAAAAACTAACATATTAAAATTGCGGGACATCTTGACATTTAAAATATTTTTTTCTTCTTCTTCTTCTTCTGCGTAATGGCTATGTTCAGGGGGGTATATGGCCAGTCCAACGAGGAAGGATAGGCGGCCAGCGACGATCATTTTCAGAAAAATTATTCATAGGAAATTGTTGTAAAATTAGATTAAGTTTTTAAAAAGAGGGTTAAAATTGTTATTTAGGTTTGTTTGGTTGTTAATACAAAGTTTTTTATTGTGTTTTTTATTGTGTTCTAATGCTAATGAAATTTCCAGATCTTCTAGTAAAGAAAGTTTTGGATCATATTTATGTGTATAGAGTTGGTGCAAAATTTCGGTGTTGTTTTCAGGATCGAAAATGTGGTGATTGTATTGAAGGTGGTGACCGAAAACTGATTTTCTCGGTCTTTTTATGTGTTCACTACATCTTATACCGATTGCCCTAGTAGTTTTACCGATGTAGAAAGTATTGCAGGGGGGGGGGCATTTAATCTTATATATTCCACTTTTTCCCAATTCAGGGATTGGGTCTTTTGTGTTTGTTAAGTGATTGCCCATGCTGATGGCTGTTTTAAAGACTATGTTTTTGTTCGTGTTCTTAAAGAGATGTTTAACTTTGTATGAAATGGGGCCTAGAAATGGTAGGGATATATATTTTTTATCAGATTTGCTTATGTTAGGGAGGGCTAAATTTACTAGTGCTTTTCGTTCATGTTTACTTAGGATTTGGTCGACTAAGCTGGGACAGAAACCATTTTTTTGTGCTAGGTATTTTATAGTATTTATTTCAGTTTCTTTATTTTCTGGTGACAGGGGAAATTTTAGTGCACGATTAATATAGCAGTTTAGAGAAGCATATTTATGTGAAGAGGCATGGCATGAATCTGATGGTATTAAATGATCAGTTTGGGTGGGTTTTCTATATATGTTAAATTCAAAGTTATTGTTTCGGTGTATTGTTATGTCTAAAAAGTTTAATGATTTGTTGTTTTCTAATTCGAGTGTAAATTTAATATTAGGGTGGACCGAGTTTATGTGGTTTAAGATGGAGTGAGCATCGTTTTCATCACCTTCTAACAACACGAAAATGTCATCAACGTACCTCCTCCATAGTATTATTTTTTGGGAATGGGTGTTAAGAATGTGGTTAGTCTCTAAATTGTCCATGAATAAGTCTGAGAGGTAACCTGAAAAGGGGTTTCCCATAGCTAGTCCTTGTTCTTTATAAAAACGGTTATTAAAAGTGAATGTGTCCTGTTCTAAGCAAAGTTGTACTAGGGCTAACAAGTCCATTTTTATTCGATCTGATACTTTATTTGTGAGGATTTTGCTTATTAATGGGATGGTTTCTTTTTTTGGTATTGAGGTATAGAGGTTTGTTACATCAAAAGAAAGTATTATATGATTATTTTGTGGCTTGATTGGCGCTAAAATCTCTATAAGTTCTAACGTATTTTTGACAGTGTATTTGGGTTTGAATTGTGACAAAGATGAAATTAAGTTAAGTGTAAATTTAGCTATTTTCTCTACAGGGGTGTTGCAAAAGCTAACTACGGGGCGTATGGGGGTGTTTATTTTATGGATTTTTGGGAGACCATATAATCTCGGTAAAAATGGGTTACTATGGAGGAGGTTTTTTCCGTTGAATTTTTTAATTGTGTATTCACACATGTTAATATAGGATTTTGTTTTATTGACTAAATTATTTATGGGGT
>CAUEHQ010000259.1:0-18996 GCA_958510825.1 Brachypterus glaber | reverse complement strand
ACAACATTGTATTACGCTATTATTACCAAAAATCCCCATACCATGTTTTCGTTGGGCTACCCTGTATACCTGTACTAGTTTCTCGTTAATGCCATCTATTTGTATGCCAAACTTGAGACTTCCATGTTATATAAGACGATTCACTCACCGCAGTAATGAGCGCATGCCTATGACGTATGCCAAAAATTATTTTAAGGTTGAATGTAGTTAAGTATCTATTAATATATTATATAATAATAATATATTATATTACAATAATTTGCCATATTATAAAGCAAGTCATGAAACGAGAAGATTTATTAGTAATATTTATACAATAAAAATAAAAATACAACTATAATCTACTCTAAAAGTAATAAAATACCTAAAACTAAAAAAGATTAACTATTAATAACATTTAATAAACCTGGTATTTTCATAACTTATACGGAATTTATTTGAATATATTTTTTAATCATAATATTGGATTTCGGCCAATAAAAAACAAGTCGTAACCATGCATAGTGTATTTTCGGTATCGAATATATGAATTCAAATATACGAAATCGAAAATATCACTTCTCTAGCTTTTTGAAATCAAAGCAGCTTGTAAATGTAATATAATATCAAAATATCAACTAAAAGGCAAAATTATTATGTCTTATTTTTATTTTATATTAATAAAATTTAACGAATTTAAATTCTTTTTTAATCCAAAAATTAAAAATGTCAAACATTAATTTGTTGTGTCAAAATGAATTAACAAAAAAATATACGTTCTTTTTAAAGGTTTAAGTTGTTAAAGTTTTGTTAAAAAAAATAGTCCTGCAAACACATTTTCAGATTCAGTATATTTTTGATACCTCCGAAAGGTTTACCCTGTGAAAATGTCGGATATATCGAAAATATATCTACCACGATTCGCCGTTATTCAGTTTTAGTCCGATTTTGTATAATTTTTTTACTTATAATTTAAATATTGCTTTAAACCCAAAAATAAAATAATCTATAGAGCGAAACAATTTTTAATCGCAAAAAAGGGTCACTAGAAGTTCTTCATAAATTCAAGAACTTATTTCTGAATAACCCTGTATATTATTCACAGTAAATAGTATATTGCATTTTCCCAAATACTTAAAAAAAATAATCAAAAAAATACATTTAAAAAGAAAGATCTTTTTTTTGAAAAACGAATAATTTTTATTTTTTTTTTCAAAAAAAAAAACGAAAAATTCAAAAAAAAAAAATTCAAAAAAAAATCAAAGTTTTATTTTTTATTTTTGCGAAAAACAATTAATTTTTTTAAGTTTAATCCACCATAACTTTTTTTCCTGAAAAAGTTACGTTTTTTAAAAAGTTTAACCCCCTAAAACTTTTTTGTTTTTGGGGGGATTACTTTTAAAATTGGCAATTTTTCCTAAAAATGTTACGTTAATCGGAATTTTCTTTCAGCTTTTTTCGATTTTTTTAAAATTTTAAGCCCCATAACTTTTTTGTTTTTGGGGGATTACTCTTAAAAACAATAGAACTAAATTTTTCCTAAAAATTTCAAGTCGATCGGATTACTTGTTCTTGAGTTATCGTGTCCACAAAAAACGTAACATCGAATGGACAGACGGACAGATACACAGACATTTGAAAAAAAGAAGTTGCTTATTTTTTCATGAAACAAATTTATTTCCAAGAATTTTTTGAAAATTTTTAAAAATTCGAAACTACCGTATATTATTCTAGCGCAGGCGCTGTGAATAATATAACAACGGCGAACCATGAGAGCTACCTGTCTGTGTATTACATATGATAAAATTCGTAGACAATATCAAGATTATAATTATTAAAAAAAAATTAACTACACTGGAAAATAATGGCATAGATTTTTATTATCTTTTTCCATAGCCTCCTCCGCCGCCTCCGCCGCCTCCTCCTCCACCTCCGCCTCCACCTCCACCTCCAAAACCAATTCCACCTCCAATTCCTCCTGAAATTCCAATTTTACCACCTCCATGGCCTGGAGGATACACATCTTTGCCTCCTTTATCAACAAATATATTAACTTCACATTTTTTACATAGTTTTTTCGGAATTGGGGAAGCAAATGCTTGAGCCAGAAACATTAAAAGTAATGTAATGAAGAATATCTAAAAAAAAAGAATACAAATAGTAAGAATAAAAATTGTTTGTTTGTTTGTTTTAACCTCGTACTATTCTACTTAATTAAGAATCCCCTAAGACCAGGACTTTTGTGGGCTAGTAGTAGAGGGAACCACCGGCTTATACTGACTTTCGAACCAGTTTTATAGGGAGTGTAAGCGTAAGCCTTCACCAAATTTCAATTATTAATTAACTCTAAAAGGCAAATCGGCGCCAGAGAGAATCGAACTCACGCTAGTTGTAGTAGACTTGTCATGTACAGACGAGGTAGACCACTACACCAATACTATTTTTAGGGCGATTACGGAGAATTCTGGAGATGCGAAGTTGGCAATTTTAATCTTCATAGGTCCAGTATAATCCAGTCAACTAACCAGAAATTCCTACATTAAGTGGGAATAAACGTTCAAGGGCTTATAGCAGTGGATGGTAACAGACCACTCCTGTCAGTTTTTCACTTGCCTAAGGGGTGTCCACTATCTTAAATTTTAGGGATGAGTGCGGTTATCTTGCTAAATATGCATCTTACAATAAAATTGTATATAACCAATTTTGTTAAGGAGACAATTTTCAACAACTTTTGTATTGTTCATTTTTTTTATTTATGTTAGAGGTTAAATTGTTTTTTTTTTTTTCATTTTATTAGCCAAATTATTAATCGAAGGATAAATAAAGAGCATCGTAAGATGCATATTAAGCAACTAATCCCTAAAATTCAAGATAGCGGAGAACCCTTAGGCAAATTACAGATGAAAAACTAACAGGAGTGTTCTGTTACCATCCACTACTACCCTTTAAAATATCAGCCTCTGTACATTTATTGCAATTTACATTTATTATTTGATTGGACTATGACTTCGGGGGCCATGGCCATCCTGGACCCAATATAGGCGGGGCACCCACCCGGTGAAAAACTGCCAAAACTTTTAGATAAAAGATATTTATAAAAAAATATATATTAAAAAAATAAATAAAAAATAAATACATTATTTTGTGTTTTAACTATATTCTTTAGATACACTGATAAAACAGTTTATTTGTGTCAACTAAATATTTGGTTGGATATGACAAATTATATTATTTGGTTGTGACAAATAAATTTTATTTCTGTCAAATAAACTATTTTTTTTCTACTCAAGTTTTTCAAACCCAATTTATGTTTTTGATAAACTTGATTAGAAGAAAAACGTAACTCGGTTAAGCTTCAAATTTAAAGCACATCATCAATCAAATTCATGTAGTACTTTTTAAGTTAACTGAAAAAATGACAACTTTCAGCAAAATCCTGATATCTCCTAAACTAGAAATAAAAACTTCAATCAAATTCATGTAGTACTTATTAAGTTAACTGAAAAAATGATAACTTTCAGCAAAATCCTTGCAGTGGCGTACCATGCAAGTCCAGAAGATGGGGTAAAAAACATAGTTGTACATTATTTGTTAATACAAAAAAAAATAATCATTCTTAAAACAATCAAAATTAGAGAATGTTTAAGCTTTAAAACTAAAAAAGAATCAGTCAAATCCATTAATTAGTTTTCGAAATATTTGAATTTAAAAAATGTCAATTTTTTAGGTGTCCAGAATTTGTGCGGCAGTGTAAAAAAATGTTACACTTATAATTTTGATGTCAATGTTTGAAAGTTGATTAACTTATTAAAACAGCATTTCCCTAGCAACTATAGTGTTAAAATCAAATTAAATTTTCAGATTTTTAAATATATTTATATTGTGGATGCAATAACGAACTAGTATGACATAAAATTTTGCACCGCGGGTATTAATAGATTCGTATGCCCCCGGGCGACTTACAAACCCTCGAGCCAGAGGCCCTCGGGTTTGTAAGCTCGTCGCCCTCAAGGCATAAACATCTACTTAATACCCTTGGTACATAAATAACTATTTTATGGCAACTACGGAGATTGTCATCCGAGATCGGAAAGAGAAGTTGGGAACCGTAATCGCCGTAAAAACAGATTTCTCACGTGCAACTAGTTTTTATTCGAATGTTACTTATAATCTTTATAAATAATTTTTATTTTTGACAAAAAATTTGATGTTTGAGTTCAAATATCACCAATTTAAATATCAGTTTATGATAAGGATGAAAAATTATGTTTTTAGACAGTTTTGGTCCACAATTTTTAAAACAGCTAATATTAATAAATTTGTATTTTTACAAAAAAATTGAACATTAAGTAATATCAAATCAGTTTTAATATCAATTAACCAATTATCGTGGACTAGTTTACTTTTCATCCAGATTTATCATACAAAAAGTTCCTTTTTAGATACCATCAAATAAAAAATAGTTTCATACACCTCATAAGGGGCTGTCCATATATTACGTAAAGCGCCTAGGGGGAGGGGGGTCAGAGAAATTGTTACAGTTTGTGACAGGGGGAAGGGGGGGGTCTAGGTAAGCGTTACATAACGGAATTTAATAAATTTAATGTTTATTTCTAAGCTTGGCAGATGTATTTTTATTTCAACATAAATAACTATTTAGTGGCCCATAATTCCCTTTTTCACACAAAAATTGACGAAACTATGCATATTTAAATAATATTGTAATCAGTAAAAAAACTGTTGACATTGATATTAAAAAAAATCTTAGGGCCCTGTTCTTGCGTGATCTTGCCAATGAATCATCGGCGATGATACATTTTCGCGCGGAATGTGTACTCACAGAACACCAATGTGTGTACTATTTAGTGTACCTGTGCATAAACAATATACGTGTTATATGTGACACTCAGTGTAAAAAGAGGTACCTAGTATTTTTTCCCTGTGTGATATTGATTATGAATATTTTTTTAAGTTTGAGTGATTTTTTCGTGTAATTTTTTTTAAGGTTATGTTATACTTTATTTTAGGTTCATGTTTGTTTTGTCGAGAAAAACGAATCAATAGTGAGAATACAGTTAAATTTATAGCGAAACAAAAATTTTATATTGTTACGCGTTACACAGGGAGGGGGGTAAATGTGACAGTTTGTTACATAGGGGGGAGGGGGGGTCATTTTTTTTTTTTGAAAAATTGCGTTACGTAATATACTATCTTGAATTTTAGAGATGAGTGCGGTTATCTCGCTAAATATGCATCTTACGATAAAATTGCATATAACCAATATTGTTAAGGAAAAAATTTCTAAAAATTTTTGTAAAAATAATTTTTTTAATATATAAATAACAATTGAGTTATAAATATTCATCTTGAGGATGAAATTGTTTTTTTTTTATTTTTCAGCCAAATTATTTATCGGAGGATAAATGTGGTTATAATCAAACTTGTAGCTCTTAAACTTTCCTATAATATTTACATATTATGAATTTGCATAAGTAGTTTGGCACGATTACAGTGGACGCTGAGATCCGAATTGCGCCCTCTTTATTTATCCTCCGATTAATAATTTGGCTAATAAAATGAAAAAAAAAACAATTTAACCTCTAACATGGCTATTGAATTAGCCCAATTGTTATAGATTAAAAAAATGAACAAAACAAAAGTTGTTGAAAATTTTCTCCTTAACAAAATTGGTTGTATGCATTTTTCTCGTAAAATGCATATTAAGCAACTGATCCCTAAAATTCAAGATAGCGGACAACCCTTAGGCAAAACTAACAGGAGTGTTCTGTTACCATCCACTACTACCCTTTAAAATATCAGACTGTGTACATTTATTGCAATTTAAGTTTATTATTTGATTGGACTATGACTTCGGGGGCCATGGCCACCCTGGACCCAATATAGGCGGGGCACCCGCCCGTTGAAAAACTGCCAATACTTTTAGATAAAAGATATTTATAAAATATATATATATATATTAAAAAAATAAAAATAAATACATTATTTTGTGTTTTAACTACTACTACTATTACTTTAGGTACACTGATAAAACAGCCAGAGGCCCTGGGGTATGTAAGCTCGTCACCCTCAAGGTATAAACATCTACTTAATACTCTTGGTACATAAATAACTATTTTATGACAACTACGGAAATTATCATCCGAAATCGGAAAGAGAAGTTGGGAACCGTAATCGCCCTAAAAACAAATTTCTCACATGCAACTAGTTTTTATTCTGATGTTACTTATAATCTTAATAAATAATTTGTATTTTTGACAAAAAATTTGATGTTTGAGTTCAAATATCACCAATTTATATATCAATTTATGATGATGATGATAAAAATTCTGTTTTTAGACAGTTTTCGTCCACAATTTTTTAATTCATAATAATCTTAAATAAATATGTACTGTTAAAAAAAAATTGACCTTTAAGATCAAATATCAAATCAGTTTTAATATCAATTAACCAATTACCGTTTACTTTTCGTCCACATTTATCATACAAAAAGTGCCGTTTTAGATACAATCAAATAAAAAATAGTTTCATACAACTCATAATACAACCCTAGCAAATGGCAACTGGCAACTGGCAAAAAAACGACTGAAAATTGCTATTAGAAAAACACTTTTCATAAAAAGAAACTAGATTTATTGATAAAAATAACTATAGTTTTACCTTTTTCATCATACAAGAAAACAAATATCACGTAAACTTGTCACTTTTAAAAATCAATTAATTTGTGTAATCGTATCTAGTTTTATAGTAACTTTTAATCAAGGTCGGTATTTTTTAATAATTAAAACCTAATATTTTATACTAATTGTTAATAAAAATGTTAATACTATTGTATCATAGTATTTTTATTTATATTCACATGGAATTTAGTGACGCTAGAGGTTTACTGATTTTTATAAAAATTAGAATTTTATAATTAAATATAGTTAATAATAATTATAATTAATTAAAATTCCTGTCTAGGCACATACACAGTGTGGTTCCTAACTAAGCCCCACCGTCACATAACTTGTAAATGAGTTTTCTTTTTTCTTCTTCTTCTTCTTTTCCTTCTTTTTGTTATTTATTAAACGACCAAAGGATCGTGTGTAATATTATTTTAAAGCACATCAAATTCTCTATTTGACCATATATCTTTTAATTAAAAAAATAAATTAAAAAAGTTTGCTAAAAAAATGTTTTTTTTTTTAATTTTGACTTAACCCTCAAGTGTTGTCGTGATATTTTTGGTACATACATTACGTTGTGGGGTATCAGCGGACCCCATTTTATTTTTACACAGAAGTTGGAATGGAAAGTCAATTAAAGCAATGTTAACGTTAAAAAATATTTAGTTTAGTATCTTAAGCTTAAAAACCACTTAAAATAAAAACTAAATAAATTTTAACAAAAAAAATAAACAATATTCAAAGAGTTAACTAAAAACCCGAACTATTTACAGTGCTTTGGTATTTTAATCAAATAAAAAAACTTACTAAAGGAAGCTAAATTTTTTTGTCACTTTTCTTAAGAGGAAGCATAAAACAAAAATAAAAATAAGATAAGCATTAAAATATAAAAAAGCTTTAGATTTTACACAACAAGTGATTTAAAGAAATTTCAGTTTTCCAAACACTCTTTACAGACATTGCGACAGACTTCGTGTGGATATGTTGGTCGAAAATAGCACAAACTATACTATTTTTTATGTCTTTTGATCTGGTACACAAATAGCATCGTTGTCGATCAATATTTTCTACCCTGGGTTCTTGATGGGGAACAGGTTTCTTCAAAATCCTTCCTTTTGTAAATTTTAACTTGGTAACCCTTCATTTGCAAGTCTTTGTTCTAAGTATGGTCGGCAGTTGCTCAGCAAGTCCTTTTACAAAGTCAAAGTGTAATATTGAGAATTATCTCAAAAAGATGAGTGCAAAATATATGACGAAATATTTAAAAGTTAAAAAAATGCCATGGGCTATCTACGAGTACGTCTGCTTGTGAAAAGGTTACATATTTTTTATCTAAATTGTCGAATCCAACTTTTGTAGTATTATAAAACATAATTATTTCTGGCTTATTTGTAATCTCATCTATGTCTTTTGTGTCACGTTCAATTTTTAATTCAATATTACCTATATCAGGATCTTCAGCTTTGTTATCTTTTTTTCGTCTTTTTCTCGAAACCAGTTTTATGCTGTGGTCTCAAAATCTAAATGTGTAGCTCTAACTCTCTTTTTAGAAGCTGAAACCATTTTTTAAAACCCCTAAAGTGACCAATAATATAAAATGTCAAAAATATATATATTTATTTATTTATTTGTCGTTTTGAGACTTACTAATAGGTAAACTCGGTAAACTTACGTTAAATACGTTGTGGAGTATGAACAGACCCCAAGTGCTGTTTTCCAACGTAACTAACAGAGTGATCGCGATACACGTACCACTCAATGTTTCTCTCACACTGACATGAAGGTACCGGGAGGCTTAACTCAGATCGGTCGCTTACCTAAGTGTGGTGGGAAAAATTAACTTCGCTGGGGTCCGCTTAGACCCCACAATAGCAGTTAAGGGTTAATGATAGTTGATAATCAGTCATCGGCGAATTTCCAGTACTCGCATAGGCGCCGCGTCGATTCTAGCGTTGACGCTAGGTTTTAAATATTTACATTTTTATTTCTTTTTATCTTGATTTTTTTTAATGATTCCATTTAAACGAGTGGGAAAAAAAGTTATCGATAAATAAAAATTAAAACTTTCGTATTCTTAAAAGATAAAAATCGAATGTCGGTTTTTTCTTTTAAAAACACAGATATATAGTTAATATGTATAGTCAATAACTTCAAAATGAAGTAAGTGTAAACAAACGCAGGTGACAACAAATAATTTAGTGACAGGGTAGGACTTCTCTTTCTATATAACCGTCCATTCCAATGCATCGTACGCTTCATCGCAAGTACTCACGTACTGACCTGTTTAATTTTTTACATCCCTACGCAACATTCGAGTGTTTTAACCAATGAAACCACGCGCCAGCTACTATAGGATTAATATTAATCGATGTATCTCCAAAAATATTACTTTTTACCTCTTGCCTCTTTACTATATCCCAGTGTTAATCATATTTTACGCTACGCGAACTAAAAAGGTCCTGAATCGCTTAGAAGAATTTTAAAAATCAGATACTTAAGGCATATCCACAAGCTCGCATAACAAGCATAGTTCATAAGAATGCGATAACGTGATTGGCTTACAAGACACATGATGGCACAACAAGCCAATCATGGCATCGCATTATTATGTACTATGCTTGTTATGCGAGCCTGTGGATATGCCCTTATTCATAAGGTTTACTCTACGCTGATATTTTAAATCCTAGGTAAAATGAAAAAATAATTTATTTTTTGTTCGATTTCAATATTTAAATTTTTAATATTTATTTAACGGGTACAAATATTAAATCATAGAGCAATCCGGTAGGTACGTTCCATAAAATTTTTATGTTATTAGATTTAAATTAAATTTTTATGTTATTAGATTTAAAACAATCGATTAAATTTATTACATAATTTTTCACAATTGCTTCTCTCATAAAATTAAATAGTTATTATTAGAGTGGAATAAAAAAGTTGTTTTTACTATGAATCACTTCGCTTTAGCAACAAAAAAAATGCAAGGTTAAGTTCTCATATATAATTACAGAAAAGGCTGAGAATTATGCGGGAAAAATTCGCTGTTTTCATGGAAATTTGCTGTCTGGAAATAATTACGACCGACTAATTTGAAGAATCATGTGTAATTCGGAGATTATTTTTTAACAATTTATAATATGTCAAACCTAGTGGTGTTTTTAAAAATACACTGCCCAGTTAAAGGACTTTCCCATTTTACACCTCCGCACGTAAAATGGATTTTTTATTATTAGATTTAATTTTAGCAACCTTAAAAATATACCAATTTTCACGAAAACTACCCCCCGCCTTTTAGGGGGTGCAGTTAGAACTTTTTTATTAACAGATTCTCTTTCAGAAACGATAAAAACCCCAATACACCAATTTTCACAAAAACTACCCCCAACCCCTCAGGGGGTGGATTTACAATTTTTCAGATCAGATTCACTATCAGCAACCTCGAAAACCCCAATATACCAGTTTTTGGGGGGTACCCAAATGTATTATTCCCCATTTGCCCGCCTTCTCGCACCCCAATGTTCACCAGAAACAATCCCGAGCTAGAACTTTTGGTAAAATACCCGTATGTCAAATTTCAAGTCTCTAGCTTAAAGCGTTCTGAAGTTATCGTGTCCACAAGATTTCCCTGACCGACCGACCGACCGACCGACCGACCGACCGACCGATCGACTGACCGACCGACCCAGCGACAATTTTTCTTTTGCTTGAGATTAATTTATATCGGCATAAAACGTCATAAAACGCAAAAATATGCAAAAAAATTTGTTGAAAATTTTTGCACGAATACAAAGCTTTCCGAAATTTTGAAAATTTTCAAAATGGGAAAGCAATTACTTAATTACTACTTGATTGACTACATATAAATAGGCTATAACCGAAATGGTTGAATGCAAGGGTGTACCTACCGAACAGTAGGTACAACCTTAAAAAAAAATCATCCACCCTTAAGTTAAGGGTCCTTATAATATTTTTTTTGTTTTAATTTCATTTTCTTAAGCTCTTTAAGATTTTAATGTTTGGGCAACTTAGAGGACCACAAGGCTAGAGGCGGAGTGGGTTAATTTTAGAGAGGGCAATATTATAACATGAGATCTTATGACAGGATTTCATAGAAAATTTCTTGCCATTACTCCCTCCACATATCTGCTTTGTCCAGTGAAAGGAATTTCCCATACTAACTATAGTCGCTATATCGACAGAACAGAACTGCTGAGTTTACGTAATCCAGGAAAAAGAATTTATAGTCATCACTCTTTAGTCAATATATTGTATTTAAAACGTTTTTTAGTGGTAGAAAACAATATGTGGCGTCACCTATAGTCTCAGTATTAAATTGACGTCCGAGCGACGTACAATTTTGAAGACATCAACATTAGACCAAAAACTAATGTTTTGTCGATGTCTGATCTGCGGCGCATGTATGACGTCACCCCTGATAACACACTTCATCCTAAGAAGGTTTTTTAATCGTTCCCTTGAAAAGGTTCTTAGCATAATGCTGTAAACATGCTAAGCATGTTCTTAAAAGGTGCACTGCTTTAGTAGCATAAGTGCTTCTACTCTAAACATTCTTAGCATGATTAGAGTATTTTGCTAAGAATATTCCCAATACATATTCTTAAAATATTCTAATGGGAATATTTTTAGAATAATGCTATAATGCTAAGCATGATTAGAGTATTTTGCTAAGAATATGCTCAAATACATATTCTTAAAATATTCTAATGGGAATGTTTTTAGAATAGTAATATGGCGTTATATTATTTTAATTTTATTAGGTTAGAATTACAAATATTCTTAAAATTGTAGTTAATAAGTTTTACCGTAGTAGTAGTAGAAATGGATGTATTTTTAGACATAAAGTCATTATTATATAGTTTTAGACAAAAAATTAAAATTATTATTTTTTGAAATGATAATTATTTACTATTTTTTTCTCTAAACATTGGATTTTTGTGTGGCGCATGATTTTCATGTTTGGTACAAAGTTTACTTTCACAGTAAAACTGCATGTCCCATACGAATCTTACCTGATGGATGATATCTAAAGATTTTTATATACTTTAATTATTAGGTTTATCACAAAGATGTAAAAATTTTCGCCATGTCCAAATTTATGATATCACTCCATAAAAAGGATAGAGTATTATAAAATAAAATTGAAAGAAAGAGAAAAACTACATTAATGCAGAATTCTGAAACGCCTACCTACTTTGTTTGCGCATGCGCAATATTTAATATTATTACTTAAATGCATCAAATTAGAATATTTTTAGAAGCATGCTAAGAATATTCTTAAAAGTACATGTACCTACTTCTAAGAACATTCTTAACATGCTTCTTAAAACATTCTTATTTGATACAGAAGCTTATAAGAAGCTTCTTAGGGACTCCCAGCACGATTAAAACGGTATCCTTTGCATTTCTTTAATCGTTCTTAGAATATCTTGAGCAAAATAGACATGCTTCTAAGAAGCATGCTGTACTTCCGGCTATTTATTTTAAGAATATTCTTAGAAGGTTTTGGTGCTATCAGGGACAAATATGATTCAAGACTGACGTCGATAGGTACGTCGGGGACATCATCTTCCTCTATGATTAAAAAAAAAATATATATATATATCATATAATTCAGTAGAAAGTCGTTTTTCTTGGGAAATGTAGGGTGTTCTTTATCTTTAATATTGTACCTGTTTTCTTTTATATTGCTTTTATAATCTTTAAATAAATCTATATTGCTTAGTAATAAAATACCAACATAAAGTTATGTTTGTGTGTTTTTAATTAAATTTTATTTCAATATGTAAAATATTGTTTACACTAAAAATTTTGTTTGTTTCTTTACCCAGTCTTCTTTGGGAGTGAAAATACAGTGTGATGCAAAAATACAGTTAAATTTGATCACATAAAAATTATGAAAAATCTTTTTCAAAAACAGATCCCGAAAGGAATTTTTCATAAGAAAGTAGGCTACAACCCTTTAATGGAGACGTAAACTATAACTATGTTTTAATTTAGTATATTTGGAATCGTTTAGGGTAAAAAATACATGTAATAAGATATTAATATATAGGGTATTTGAAATAGGGTCCAAAATTTTAAGGGGTAATTCTACATCATATGACAAAAAGTTCATATTAATATGTCTAAAAATGCTTCGTAAGGAAGCCTCTTTAAAAAAGGGTAAGGAATTCGGTTTTTATTTAATAACTCAGGAATCCTTTGAGATATAGAAATGAGGTTTTGCACATAAACAGTTAGTTACTAATCTTAATAAGTCTCATCTTCTTATGTTACTTTCATGAACTTATTTTAATCAGGAGTGTGCGTAAAGGGAAGGCCTTATGATTTTTTGTCCCAAACTTTTTTCTGCGTAATTTTTTTGTATTTTTTTTTTGTAATATGATTTCCCAGGTCAAAACACATAACAAATGTACTCTTGCTGTAATACTGTAGGATTAAATTATTAAAAATTAATTTGAAGATGAAATTTCACGGTTCGAGGATGAAAAATTAAATACTAAAATGTTACAAACTAAAATTTCAACGATGCAGGATTATTCTGCATCAAAAACTAAAAAAAAAGTTTCTATACATGTAGGTCGAACAATCACTTTTAAAGTTACTACGGCACTTTAAAAATGGTGCATTTTTAGACCATAGCTCCCTTAGGATTGATTTTTGGGAGTACCTGTATATAAGGTTTTTTTCTTAGTATTTGATGTAAATTTACACAGCAGAATTGAAATTTCGGTTTTCAACATTTTAGTATTTAATTTTTCTTCCTCGAACCGTGAAATTTCACCTTCAAATTAATTTTTCTCGAAAACTCTAGGATTTACAGCATTACAATAAGAGTACCTTTTTTTGTGTATTTTGACCTAAGAAACCATATTCCAAGAATAAAATTACAAAAAAATTACAGAAAAAAAATTTATGACAACTAACTAATAAGGCCCCCCCGTTTCGCACACCCCTGATTAAATTAAGTCCATGAAAAAAAAAGTAGATGAGTCTTATTAAGTTTAGTTCACGTGCAAAACTGCATTGCTATATCTCAAAGGGTTCCTGAGTTATTAAATAAAAACCGAGTATTTTAGACACTGTCAAAGAGTTAGCTCCCTTTAGATATATGTATATAGGAACTTTTTGACATATTTTATGATGTAGAAGCACCCCTTAAAATTTCGGACCCTATTTTAAATACACCGCGAACACTTCCCAGCGCTTATCCTCTGCAGTATACTACTAGTAGTTTTGAATTTTTCAAAATTGTCAAAAAATACTAGGCTAAAAAAACATTGGATACAAATATACACATTTAAATGTGTTTCATGAAAAAAAAAAGCAACTTTGAAAATGGTCGTCCGTCCGTTCGTCTGTTTTTTGTCAACATGATAACTGATGAAGGAGTTGTTTGATCTACTCGAAATGTTTAGGAAAAAATAAGTTCTAGGAAAGATACTTATTTTGAAAATAAACCCTATCATTTTTTTTTAATCGGCTAATATTTTCCGAAAAATTGAGCAAATATGTTTTGTTGATTCAATTTATTGTAGTATTTATTTATTTATTATCACAGTCTGCTTAATTTTGGTATTGGTACATTGGTAGGCCCATCTAGTGAACAATAAGTCCTGGGTTCCAATCTCAGTTTGGCTACCACTTTTTTTATTTTGCGTTTTACAATGTTTTGACAATTAAGCGTCATATAATGGTAACTTATAAACGCCTTGAAGAAAATCATATTTTGGAAAGCATATCGAGAGAAAACGCAATATACTATCCACTTTGAGGAGTATACTATGGAATGCAAAGATTCACATATCTTTACGGCTTGTGTATTTATTTTTTATGCTTGTTCAGGGACCCATTTAGGGTAATTTTTATCTCAGAGTGATTGTGCTTAATAAAAAAAGATGTTACTTCGTACAAAAACAGCTCTTAAGGTAGCTGTGGTCCTTTAAAAATTAGCTTTGTTATAAGAAACTAAGCCCAAAAGCCACTTTATGCCAAATATTTCTAGGATTTTTTTTCTATAGTTTTTATTATGACTAAAGTTTTTACTCCAGTGCTAATCATCCTGTATATTAATTTATTTAGTGATATGTGCTCTTCTAATTTAGCTTAGGCAAAGTAAATATATTAAAATTATTAATTAGGTTTACTAATTAGCCTTTAAGTTGAGTTGCTTTTCACCAGTGAAACGAGCAATATGTATTTTTGGCAAGAATTAGGTAATCCGTTAATCCGGTTTAATTTTTAGCATCAAGTGTTTTAGTATAGTTATTTATTTATTTGCTATCTTAGATATGCCCTGGATTCGATTTTATATATTTTATAGTGATTGTATGGATGATGTGCAGTAAAATGACGAACATGTAAAGGAGTTTTTATACGTACAGAATTTTTTTTATATACTAGCGCATGCGCAAATATAATTAAAAATTAGAAAAATAGAGGTCTTACAGAAGACTGGAAATTTTCTATTATCAGTGGGCATGGTGCCAAGCCAGACAAGAACCACTCTTGGTGAATTGAGTAACTAAGAGGGATCTGGCTAATTATCTCACTGAGAAAAGGCCAAAAAAAAGAAGAAGAAGAAGCCTTTAATTTAGTTAAGATAGTAACATATTTTATAGTACCTAATATAAAGCCTTACTAAGGTTATGTATTTGGGATAACTAGCAATTCCCCCTTTAATATTTTAGTTATGTTTTTTTATTTCCTTTATTTAGTAACTTGGAGGTGGTTAATTTGGGGGTAGTTTTTTTATTAATTTATTAAAGAGATTTGAATAATAAATAAATATGTTTTTGTCCGACTTGGTTATCTAAATCCGTCGATATAGCCTAAGTAAATAAGTATGTGCCACCTTATACACTAAATTTTAGTATATTTTAGAAAAATTTAATACGAGCAATTTTGATATGTGCAAAATATAGAATTTAATAATAGTTGTGAGCGAACCTGAGTTGACTGGATTCGGTGTTCAAAGTTTTAAATGTTAGTTATTTATATACCAAGGGCGTTAAGTAGACTGTAATGCCCGGAAGGCTAAGCAACTAGGCTGAGGGCCTTTGGCCCGAGGGATAGTTTTTGCCTGATATGCATTATTTTTTAGTATTTAGTGAGCTTTGACCGGTTGTCATAAAATAGGTTTAACGGTTGCTAAGGGTTGTTTATTTATCTTATCTATGTTTAAAGCGTCCTTTACTTTTAATGAACAGAAATATGGAAATTCCTCAAAATATAAAAAATGCTGATAAATCTAAGGAAAACTTATTACCGGCAAGTCTAAAGCCCTGTATGATAAGAAGTATGAAAATTTTCTACAATGGAAAGTAAAAATCCAAATTAACGTGATTATTGAAACAGTAATGATGGCTTACTTTCAGGTATGTAACTTTTTGCGCATTGGTAATAACAATTTTTAATTATTTTTACTTTATTTTAGTCGGAAAAATATACCCCAAAGAGCCATTGGACAAAATATTCCCAGTTGAAGTCTGATATATCGTAAATATAATATTTTAACGTATTATAATAATAATAGTAATAATAATAATAATAATAATAATAATAATAATAATCATTTATTGTCATTTTGAGATGATACAATCTATAGACTCGTCGAGTTTACATAAATATAAAATAAATTTGAAATAAATAAAACATACACATTTAAGATTCAAGACAGTACAGTTAAAAATTTTAAATAACAAGCTAGTGACTAAATACTTTTTGTGCCATGTATTCTGTAGTTGTCCGATGATTTGTTGTAGTTAACTCGTTTTTCTGTCTAGTTTGGATACCTTGATTTAACTGACCATTTCTTATAAAAACGTCGCTGTTTTGTCTTACGAATAAGCAAAGTTTGTACATGTACAGGGAGTAGACTGTCATAATTTCACAGCGTTTAAAGAGTGGGACACAGTGTGCATCATGTTTCTCCTAACAAATAGTCCTTACGACTTTTTTTTGCAGGAGAAACAGCCGCTCTACATCTGATGAACCACCCCCAAAAAATCAGTGAATAGTTCAGCCTACTTTGTACATATCCATTATAAAAAAGTAATAAATTTTCAAAGTTCATAGTTCGCGCTACAAATTTTCCTGAAGACTGAATCTATGTGCAGGCTCCATGAGCAATTCTCCGCGATATGTGTACCCAAAAATTTGGTCTCACCACTCTGGTGTATGCTTCTACCACCCATCCTCAAAAGTAAGCTAGAAAAATGCTCATTGTTTAGCCTGAAATGTATAAGATCAGTTTTTGATTGGTTCAAAAGGAGCCCATTGTGACTACACCACTGGACCATATTGTCAATTAATAGCATTTTAAAAGTTAAATCAAAGGGATATTATCCTGAAAAGTAAAGTTTTGGAAGTTGAACAAGTTTTAATTCTTATCAGAAAGGCTCTGAATTATACCTTCCTACTGCATAAGGTGATACTTGCAATGGGAGGATTGGTGTAGTGGTCTACCGCGTCTGTACCTGACAAGTCCACTAGCCATCTAGCGTGAGTTCGATTCTCACTGGCGCCGATTTGCCTTTTTCAGTTAATTAATAATTGAAATTTGGCGAAGGAGTAAGGAAGCGGACACTCCCTATAAAAACTGATTCAAAAGTATAAGCCGGTGGTTCCCTCTACTACTAGCCCACATAAGTCCTGGACTTAGGGGATGCTTAATTAAGTAGAATAGAACGAGGTCAAACAAACATGTAATGTAATGGATGTTTTTGGCGGCCTAAGACGGGATGAGATTGTACATTTAGCATAGGAAAAAGTTTGTTCAATATTTTCTTTATTTATTTAAATTATATTAAAATTACCGGGCATTATGGAATTACCGGGCATTATGAACTTAATCGCTCGCTAATATTTCCTAGGTTATTATGATGATGTTTATAGCAACCGTTTCTTAGGTATTATAAGTAAATAATTGATAGATGAAAAATAAAATGTTTTAAAATAGATTATCTTATCTTATATTTTTTTACAGTGTATCATCCTGTATTATGACCTTCAAATCCGGATCCATTGTTTACCGGAAAAGCTCCGGAAAGTAGTCTAGCTGTGGCCGTCCGCAATATGATTCACTAAAGCAATAGTCGTTATCTGAAATGCCTACTAAAAACTTTTAGATTGTTCCGGAAAAATGTTACGATATCTTGAAATAGCTTTCTGCGACTTTTCGGGCCTGGTAGACACTGGAAATCTTAAATTACAGTTATTATAAGGGGACAAAAGACTCTTTATTACTATATTATGGTATTTGATGAAGAAGGAAAACTTTAATCTCCCTAGTGGTTACATTTTCTTAACAATAAAGGTCGTGGTCCATTGACCATGACCTTTTTTTATTTAAAAAAACGTTGTAGTTTTCTAATCTTAGTTTGTTTAAATGGGTTATTTGTATACTTATTACAGACAACTTAAGAAAGTAGACTGTGACTTAATACAATAAAATTTATTGATTATTTTTGAATATCGGCCATAATTTAACCAAAATTTGTTCTTTTGAGTATTTAGATGGAAAGACCACTTTCTGAAAATCTTACTCTCATGAGCATTCAAAAACGAAATATTACACTTTAAATTCCTGGCTATAGTCGATTCCCAGGTAGCAAGGTCGTCATAAAGACGTCGTTTTTTGGTCTATAGTGGTCCCCTACGTCATTTGGCCTAATTAACACGTCTTCAGGAAGTCTATTTTAAGACGGACCAGAGACGTCTATGAAAGACGTCTCAAGGAATCCCTAAAAACGACCCTATGCAATTTGGCAGAATTAAGACGTCTTTAGGACGTACATTTTTATACGGACTAGAGACGTCTTTGAATGACTTACATATATATGTATGTCTGTAAATTTGGCAAATAAATTATAAGTTTTATTTTATACTATATTATAAATGGCGCAAAAATAAATTAAAAGGATGCCATAACTGCTCCGTAGATGCTAACTAACGATTATATGATGTCAAAAATTACAGAAATCTTTGCCTTCTTTGAGTTAGGTTCAGCAGGAGAATGGCAAAATGGCGCAAACGTCCGCTAATACGATTTACTCACCGTATTAATGAGAAGAATCCAGCGCATGCGCACTGATTTTCTTATTTTTGTTATGACGTATGCCAAAAATTATTTTAAGGTTATGTAACATTCTTTTGCAGAATTTTACAAAAATATCTACTTTTTTCTTTGCGAACAGGACTTGTGTGGGCTAGTAGTAGAGGAAACCACCGGCTTTAATTGACTTTCGAACCAATTTATAAGGAGTGTCCGCTTCACTTACGCCTTCGCCAAATTTCAATTATTAATTAG
>CAUEHQ010000258.1:0-16189 GCA_958510825.1 Brachypterus glaber | reverse complement strand
GGGGGGGGGGGGGGTTAGCCAAAACTTGAAATCTCTACAGCCTTTAATAACGCGGGAACCGGGGTATGGAGTGTATGAATTTTGGTACAATTTGCGTTACGTGATACTTGAACGTTCCCTAGACAGCTCTTCCCTTTTCACTGCAAGTAACCAAGCCGTAATTTTAACACGTAAAAATTAACTTAAAAACACAATTTCGTAGAAAACTAAATTTAAAAGCGATGTTGAAATTTGCACGCAAGACGTTATTCTATTGTCGACAGGATCCTGTTGCCAACGCAAAAGAAAACAAGTACTAACCTCTTATGGGCCTATAAGAACACGCAAAATGCGTGTGACCTTATAATAGTCACAAAATAGAAAAAGTATATTTATTTGACAATTATTTGCAGCAATGTACCTATGTTTGAAAAATATACAGGGTGTATTTGAAATAGCGTAGGAAATTTTAACAGGTGATTCTACATGATAAAATATGACAAAAAGTTCCTATAAACATATGTCTAAAAATGCGTCACAAGGGAGCTACGCCCCTTTGAAATTGGCTAAAAAAATCGGTTTTTATTTAATAACTCAGGAACCCTTTGAGATATATTAACGAGGTTTTGCACGTGAATTAATCCTAATAAGGCCCATCTTTGTATGTCATTTTCACGTACTTATTTAAACCAGGGGTGTGCGAAACGGGGGGGCCTTATCAGTTTTTTGTCCCAAACTTTTTTCTGTGTAACTTTTTTGCAATTTTATTTTTGAAATATGATTCCTCAGGTCAAAATACATAAAATAGGTACTCTTGTTGTAATACTGTAGGATTAACCGTTTTCGAGAAAAGTTCATTTGAAGGTGAAATTTCACGGTTCGAGGACGAAAAATTAAATACTAATATGTCGAAAACCAAAATTTTAATGATGCAATGTTATTCTACATTTAAAACTAAGAAAAAAAGTTTCCATACATGTAGGTCGAAAAAACACTTTTAAAGCTACCATAGCCCTTTAAAAATGGTGCATATTTAGGAGACCATAGCTCCATTAGGATTGATTTTTGGAAGTACCTGTATATGAGGTTTTTTCTTAGTTTTTAATGTACATTCGCCCTGCATCATTAAAATTTTGGTTTTCAACATTTTAGTATTTAATTTTTCGTCCTCGAACCGTGGAATTTCACCTTCAAATGAATTTTTCTCGAAAACGGTTAATCCTACAGTATTACAACAAGAGTACATTTTTTATGTATTTTAACCTGAGGAATCATATTTCAAAAATAAAATTGCAAAAAAGTTACACAGAAAAAAGTTTGGGACAAAAAACTAATAAGCCCCCCCCCCCCGTTTCGCACACCCCTGGTTGAAATAAGTACATGAAAATAACACATAAAAACGGGCCTTGGTAGGATTAGTTGCAAAACCTCGTTGATATATCTTAAAGGGTTCCTGAGTTATTAAATAAAAACCGATTTTTTTAGCCACTTTCAAAGGGGCGTAGCTCCCTTATGACGTATTTTTAGATATATGTTTATAGGAACTTTTTGTCATATTTTATGATGTAGAATCTGTTAAATTTCCTACGCTATTTCAAATACACCGTGTATATTATACAGTGCGTTGCAAACAGTGTCGGACTGGACAGGTGAGATAGTGAGAAAAATCTCACGGGGGCCCCACTTTTCAGGCTTAAAAAAAAATTTTGAGGGTGAGGACCTTTTGTTTTCAGTCATCAAAATTTTTGGGAGGGGGTAAAAAAGACCTTTTTTTTTTGATAGTGAAGACCTTTTTTTTTTACTATTTTTTTTAGTCATGAACATTTTTGGGAGGGAAAAAAAATTATACTTAGGGGCTCCTAGGGGTTACAATAGTAGCATTGGGCTGACCGTTGCAAAGTGAACCAGGCTAGGTTTTTTGCATTTTAGACTTCCTCATACATACTAGACCTGTTAGTAACCATCTGTTTCATATTCCTGTAAAATAATAACTTAATTTTAAAAAGTTTAAATTCTTTTATTTACTGATACTGATATTAAATTTCAACTAGAAAAATTATAATTTTGTTATTTAAAAAATAAAAAATATCAGTAAATTAAATAATTAAAACTTTTATAAAATTAAGAGTAACATGGAACAGATTTTAATGGTTTTTAACAAATTTTGACAGATTCGGAAAATTAATAAAAAATGATAAAAACAAAAAAATCAAACGTTATTACACTGACATTTACTTGACAAGAGAAAAAACTAATGTAAAATAGAAAAATACAAAAGCATTCGGGTTTTATGATCAAAAAGCACTAGTGTTGTAATATTAAATTAAAACATTATAATGTGAGCATTAACAAAACTAGGGACCCTATTATAGGGTATATAATATACAGGGTGATTCAGAAATAAGTTACAAAATTTTAAGGGGTGATTCTAGGTCCAAAAATATGAAAAAAAGTTCCTATAAAAGTAGTATTTATTTAATAAATCTGGAACCCTATAAACAGACAATGGCTGCGTTCAATGGAAACAGCAAAACTCATCGAAAGCTGTCACTACTGAATGCTATGATAAGCTTCAATTGACAGATGTGGCTGAATAATTTCTCATCAACGTCTTGAGATTATTACTTTTGATTGATTTTATAAAAGCGCGGGAATGTACTTTTTGTGGGTATTTCTAATCTCAAATGGTGGTTGTGACAAGTGACAGATATAAACCGTTCATCAGTTTTCTACGTTCATCTTTGCTAGCAAAACTTTTGATGACTTTTGATTAGTTTTGCTGTTTTAATTGAACGCAGCTAATCACTTTTTATCCGAAAAACAGGTACCGATTTTTTTCAAAGTTTGAATGCTTTGAGCTACCAATAAAAAATAATCGATTTGGCTCATTTTTGAGTGGCCACTGTTTTTTACTAAGGAGCAACTTTTGAAACAGATTTCGAAATTCGGGATTTTTCGACACACACTAATGTAAAGTCTTATCGTTACAGGCGATTTAGCCCAAAATACGATACCCTCCTTTGATTTTTATAGGTATAGTAGCATTTTGTGACTATTTAATTAAGGTTTGTTTGCATGTGCCTTTTTCTTATCACCAGTGTTGATACTTCCATTACAATAACAGGGTCAGACAACAGGAGTTTTAAATTTTTTTGTGACTATTTAATTAAGGTTTGTTTGCATGTGCCTTTTTCTTATCACCAGATCTGGTTGATACTTTCATTACAATAACAGGGTCAGACAACTTACCCCACTTTATTTTTTTAAATAGCACCCCTATATTTTTTCGGTTGCTTTGGATAGACTTTGAGCTTGAAAATACAATATTTTATTATACTTGCTATTTTTGACATTTAGAAGTGGTAAAAACTTTAAAAACAACCCCCGGATCCCATCTATATTTTGGCAGTGATTTTCTCGAAAACTAAAAAAGAGATAATTAAGTTTCGTAAAAACCTGTGTAAATGAGACTATAAAAGGGGGCCATTATTTTTAAATATTTCAATATTCTTGTCAAAATTGGTTTATAAGGGTTTATTAAGTCGACTAAACTAAACCTTATAATAACATTTTTCTAACTCAACTACCAGAGGGTGGGTGGTTATTGTATACCCTGTATAATTTTATATGTGCGCCCTCTACAACTCTGTGATAGTAATTTAGGTTTTAAAATAAATCAGTTGCCACTAATATATATATATATATATATATATATATATATATATATATATATATATATATATATAAATATAATTATATGTATTATAAATGTTGCCTTTTATTATTTATTAATCTAACTAATTTTTAACATTGGATTTGTATCACAGTTATACAATAAAATATAACAAAACATTTAAAATACTAACAATATAATAATGGTAATAGTGACAGGGGTTTTTAAATATTTATAAAATTTTCGTAAAAAATTGGCATATTGGGGGTTTTGAGGTTGCTAAAATTGAATCTGATAATAATAACTTTCTATCTCCACCCTCTGGGGTGGAGGGTGAATAGTTTTAAATGCTTACAACATTTTTGTGAAAATTGGTATAAAGGGATTGTTGATGTTGAAGTCAAATCTTATAATAACATTTTTCTAACTCTACCCCCGCGGGGGTGATGGGGTAATTATTTTTTAATATTTTCAATTATTTCGTCCAAATTAGTGTATAGGGGTTTTTGAGGTCGACGAAACTAAACCTCGTAATAAAATTCCACCCCCAGGGGGTGGGGCTGATTATTTTTAAATTTATATAACATTTTCGTGAAAATTGGTATATAGGGGTTTTTTAGGTTGCTTAAATTGAATCTGATAATCAAAAAAATAACTCCTACCTCGCGTGGGTGAAGGGGTAATTATTTTTTAAATATGTTCAAAATTTTCGTCAAAATTGGTTTATAGCTGTTTTTTAGGTCGATGATACTAAATTTTATAATAAAATAATTCTAACTTTACTCCCAGGGGGTGGGGGGTGATTATTTGTAAATATTTTAATATTTTCGTGAAAATTGGTGTATAGGGGTAGCTAAAATTTAATCTGATAATATAATAATTTTCAAGAAAACTACCCCTGTGCCTCAGGGGGTGAAGTAAGATTTTTTTATTCAGATCATATTCACTTTCATCAACCCCAAAAATATACCAATTTTCCCGAAAACTACCCCCATCCCTCAGGGGGTGGAGTTAGAAAAAATTGATTATCAGATTCAGTGTTGTCGTCCCCAAAAACCCCTATATACCAGTTTTGACGAAAATATTGAAAACAATTTAAAATATTTACCCCCTCACCCCTGTGGGGGTGAAGTTAGAAAACTTTTATTATCAAATTCAATTATAGCAACCTTAAAAACCCCTATATAGCAATTAAAACTCATCTGTTTCTCATTGAAACTTCCCTAAAATAAATCGGACCGATAATAAAAAATTAATTGGACCGCAAAGGGTTAAGCCGTTCAAAATAAATAATTTGAATAATAATAGTGCAGTAAAATACCCTTTAATTTATCAATAAAAAAGCGTACAGGAAAAAAGTATTACTGCAGATAAAAATAAATTAATGTCCTTGCCATATCATCAAACTAAAAATAACATTTTTTTTAATGCAAGGGGATTCGCAAATGAACTTCATTTGATAATGTGGCTCCTAAGGCATTTCTTGAAAGTAGTAATTTTTATTTGTAAACAGTCAAACCGCGAATTGGCACTAGTATATTTGTAGGCCTCCTTGGAAGTACGTGCGGCAGGACGAAGAGCAGTGAATACCCTCGCAGGAGGCGCCATGTCTCAAAATTTGGTGATTTTGCATTACAACGATGTATACAACGTGGAATCCAGAGCTGGGCCGGAACCAGTTGGTGGTGCGGCGAGGTTCTGCACCGCGATCAAAAGTTTCCAACATTTACAACCTCTGGTGCTTTTTAGTGGAGATGCTTTTTCACCCAGCATGTGTAAGAATTATTATTTATCTTTTTATTAATTACCTACTTAATAAATAAAATAAAAATTACTTGATAGAAAATGTCCAATGCAGTCAACAACAATTCCATTAACCCTTTGTCACAGACACCTTATTCATGGAACGTTACACCACATGGCGTAAAAATTACGCCTCCTTTTAAATAATTTAAAAGTCAAAATAAATTTTTAAAATTTTTACTTCATTATCGTCAAAAGTATACTATAAGTATAGCTTTAATTATTTAATTATAAATGCAATAGAACATAATATTTAAATAAGATTAATTATAAAAATTGTTTTTTTTTAGAATTTTATGTTTATGTTGTTTTTTTATGATTAAGTTTTTAATTTTATCCTATTTTTTTTTCTTTTACCAAGTTATTTAAATAAATTTCCCTACCTAGTCAAAATGAACAAAAAATAATATATTGATCCAGAATTCCCACCCGCGTCATTTTTCTCGAAAATGGTAAGGGATATTAAAAAAAATCATGAACGTTTTATAGTCTCACGTATACTACAAGTTAAATTGTTAAAGTTAAATACCATATGACGCTCTCATAATAATATTTGCTGGCCATGTGGCGACCTGTATATTTCCATGGTAAAAGATTTTTTTTTTATGAAATTAAAAGATCTTTAAATAAGAATAGTTCAGTTTCATGTCTTCTTTTTCTGCGCTCATTCTTTTTTTCTAGTTATGGGCTGTCAAAATTTACTTAAATAATTGTTCCTAATTTTTTAACCATTGCAGATATTAAAATAGTTTCAAATGTGTTACTTTTAGCTTTATAAATACTAATTAATTTTAATAAGCAAACAATTTAAAAAAGGTCCTAAGTGCCATCACAACTCTTAGTATTCATTGTTTAAAAACTGGATTGCTATATTTGTGATTTGTGAGATGCAGGCAAGCATTTTATTAATTTTTGCCTATTTGTTCTGTGAGACAGACTTATCTTTTTTTTTAAATAAAAGTAATTTTTTATATGCTTAATTTTATTAATAAACCCTGGTATAGTATCAACAATAAACTGTTGTCATGGAAATATTTACCAAGAATTTGGCATGGCATTTAAATAGCAATCAAAAATATATCAAGAGAATAATACGAGGGCATATCAAAAAACACATATGTATTTATTTTATTAAAAATAGTTAAATAAATATAAGGCACAAAACAAATATGTCACAATTAATATAATGCATGCCTGCATCTTACAAATCACAAATGAAGTAATTCCTTTTTTAAATAATGGATAATTAAAGTTGAGATGGCGTTTAGGACCTTTTTTAAATTGTTTGCTTTTTAAAATTAATTAGTATTTATAAAGCTAAAAGTAACACATTTAAAACTGTTTTATTTTTATTGATAAAATGGAACGTTTACTAAATGTAGGATCAACTGGGGCTATTATGATACAAAAATTAAAACTTTTAAGATAAAAAATATAAATTTTGTTTTTTAAAATCTCAAAAAATTCCTTGTTGTAAGCAATGGGGTTCTCTATCCATTTTTGAGGGCAAAATACAAGAAAAACAATAGTTTACCATAAAAATACAACAAAATGCTGTATCAAAATAGCCCCACGCTTGAGGCTAGTATGATACACTATTGTCCTTTATGATTTTTCCCTGCAATTTTGACAGCCATCCTTTAAGTATTTTTTTAAGTTAGGTATGGCAAATTAATTTCATGTTTTTTTATAAAGTTGTCACTAAAAAAATAAAAGTTTACTAAGGAAAAAATGTAGCTAAAGTAGAAACATTTTTTTATTTTCCAAATGTTTTATATTTTTGCAAAAGTGATTATGAATAATTAAGTATATAATTCTCTACTTCGCCAATTTGTAGACTGTAAATATTTTTTAGCTAGTAGTATCAAAATAGCCCCATTATTTTGACTGTATCACATTAGCCCAAGTTGACCCTACCCATTAATCTGTGTTTGACTTTTTTTATGGCGTATTTTTTACGCCGCCAAATTGTAAATGAATACGTGAAAAATCACTGTGCAACAACCAACTTCTCCGCTCGGATTTAGGGCTTAAACTGAATGTCCGAAAGGCACTGAGACGCGGAAAGCTGCATTTAGTCGGAGTGGCGAGTTATCAAAAATTGCATACTATCCAGGCGTAAAATCTACACAGTGTCTGTAGCTAAGGGTTAAAAAACAAGGTTTTAATTCGAAACATTTTATTACCACATGGGCAGGTTGTTATAATTACGCGAACTCTTCAAAATTTTAGCTCAAAATAGTTGTTATAAATATAGCTACCTATTTAGTGATTTGATCATTTTCATCTCATTTAATTCTGGAGGCATTATAATTACTCTTCTATATTTATGTCAGTAGGTCATCTTAATTTATTTTTTTTTTCAGTGAGTACCTTCACGAAAGGTGAACAGATGATACCTGTTTTAAACGACATTGGAACACATTGTGCTGTTTTGGGAAATCATGATTTTGGCAAGTATACAATTCTTTTTGAACATGCTATTTTTTTATTATCAAACAAAAATATCTTAGTTTATTATTTTATGAACGGACTAATAAATTGTAAGCTCCTCATTTTTATGCTGGTTTGGACTTTTAATAATAATAATTTTTTTTAAATATAAGTAAACTTGCAAAATATAATAAGTTGGATTTGTAGACCATGGTTTGGAAGTTTTATCACAATGGGTGGCCCAAACGGAATTTCCTTGGCTTATGTCAAATGTTCTGGACAACGAAACCGGTCGTCCATTGGGTGAAGGTCGTATTACCCACGTGGTTCATTGGGCCGGTCACAGAATAGGTCTTATAGGCTTAGTGGAAAAAGAGTGGCTGGATACGTTAGCCACAATTAATCCAGAAGAGGTCACTTTTTTGGATTTTGTGGAAGCTGGGCAAAAATTGGCGGCGCAACTTAAACAAGAAGTAAGAAAGCTGCAGTAACTGTTTGCCCATATGTTCTTATGATTTTATTCCAACCACTTACCACGTTTACATATCGACACTCCCAAACAACAAGGATGTAACTCAAGTTAGACCCATTTTGAGTTATACTCATAAGTAAACGCCTTGAAAAAAGACACACATGGTGGTACTACTCAGGTTTCTCCAAAGTCCACTTTTAGCAAAAGTTTACTTAAAATTACTAAAGTAAGAAATTCTAAACTTGAATATTATCAGAAACAAACAGTAAATAAACAATAAATACTTAAACAGTTAAATAGAGAATTTTATAAGCTTTCAAATGATGTATCACATGGCTTCCTTTTCCACTTCAATCATTTACCCACCCTTAAATAACAAAAAAAAAATATTTTAGAAATTTAGCTGTCCAAACGAAAAATGACAATATATAAGTTACGGTTTTGTTGCTTGGGGGTATCGATATCAGTTAACTATCGTATTTATTAATATGGTAGTTAAGTCGTGTGTAAACGCATCTTACTATCGTAGTTATAAATCCGGATTTATAAATCTACTGCTTTTGATTTTCTGGAGTAGAGTTATAAATCTGAATTAAGGGTAATGTAAACTGTGAAGATTTATAACTATCGCTATTGCCAACAACACATTTTCCTAAGTAACGCTTAATATTATTTTAAACAAAGCAATTAACATTTTTTATAATTTTATGAAAGAAATACTTAAAAAATGTTATCTTCTTATTCTTTAACTTTTGACATCGCAAAATATAGAAAATATACTTTAGTGTGGTTGGTAATGCCTTCAGTCAGGAGTTATAAATCTTTGGAGTAATAAATCCCGTCATACGTAAACGGTTCAGAAAAGGATTTATATATACGATAGTTAACTGATATGTAAACGTGGTAACTATCTTCGAAGTTGTACCTTTAATTTTTGGTTGCTCCAAATTCTATTTTAATTTTAGGGTTGTGATTATGTTATTGCCTTAACTCACATGAGAACACCAAACGATATAAAGTTAGCCGAAAACACTGAAGATATAGATTTAATCTTAGGTGGCCATGACCACGTTTACGAAATTAAACAAGTTAATAATAAGTATATAATTAAAAGTGGTACAGATTTTAGACAATTTAGTAAAATTACAGTCAATTTTGAAAAGCCAGATTCTAGTCCAGAAGTAACTATAGAAGAAATTAATGTAACCTCGCAATTTTCTGAGGATGCAAAGTTAAAGGATAAACTAGATAAATATACAAGTAAGTTATTCTGTAGGTAATGACAGACGCATCATAAAATGGTTGGGGAGCATGCTAGCACTATAATTTGTGAACTAAAGACTCCCTGTCCTGTTTATGAAGCATCAGCCTTTAAGTAAAAGAATGTTAACTGTGAACATGGGCGGCTCCACGGGGGGGGGGGGGGGAATAACACCCCCCCCCCAGGATAAAATAATTGTAAAATTTGTAGGAAAATATTTTTTTCTAAATACGCATTTTCATGATGTAATCAGGGAGGTTGAAGCCTCCTTCCCAGAAAAAGCAGTAAGGGGCGCCAAAACGAGTTTTTTTTACATTCGAAATGTCTTATGGCTCGAAACCCATGAATTTTTGTCACAATTATCACGAATTTTGTTGAAATATTCCTCACGATTTTATCACAATTATCACGATATTTGTTGGGATTTTCCTTACGATTTCTCACGATTTTATCACAATATTCCCGATTTTTGTTGGGATTTTCCTCACGATTTGTCAAGATTTTTGTTGGGATTTTCCTCATGATTTTATCACAATTGTAACAGTTTTTGTTGGGATTTTTTGACATTGGAAATATCTTATGGCTCGAAACCCATGAATTTTTGTTACAATTATCACGAATTTTGTTGGGATTTTCCTCACGATTTCTCACCATTTTTTCACAATTATCACGATATTTCTTGGGATTTTCCTAACGATTTCTTACGATTTTATCACAATTATCACGATTTTTGTTGGGATTTTCCTCATGATTTCTCACGATTTTATCACAATTGTCACAATTTTTGTTGGGATTTTCCTCACGATTTTCACGATTTTATCACAATTATCACGATTTTTGTTGGGATTTTCCTCATGGTTTCTCACGATTTTATCACAATTGTCACAATTTTTGTTGGGATTTTCCTCACGATTTCTCACGATTTTATCACAATTATCACGATTTTATCACAATTATCACGATTTTTGGTGGAATTTGGCATTTAAGAATAAAATAAAATAAAAAATTCCTTGTTGATATCGCAATCGTGAATGAATTTTCCATAAGACATTTTCAATGCCTACCGTTTTTACAACATAGCATAAAACCCGTTAGATTTTTTATTGCGTTCAAGTAGACCTTTAAATTCGTAAAAATTTGGAATTGTAAATACCTGCGGCACTAGGGTTTTCTCGCATTTTTGTGGAATTTTGAATAATAAAACTGTTTAAAAATTAAAATAGATCATTAAGTTCGTAAACATTTTCGCCTGTTGTAAAGGGCTTTTTTACGTTTCTTTTTTTTTTATTTAAGATTGTAAAACTTAAGCGTGAAATTCGTATTCGCATGCGGCGCTAGAGCTTTCTTGAATTTTTGTGAAATTTAGAATAATAAAACTGTTTAAAAATTAAAATAGACCATCAAGTTTGTAAAAATTTTCGCCTGTGGCACTGGGGCCTTCTAAGTTTTTTTTTTATTTGAGACCGTAAACGTAAACGTAAAAATTTTCTTGCATTTTTCCGAAATTTTCAGTAATACTGTTTAAGAATTTAAAAAAATCGCCTGTGGCACTAGGGTTTTTTTTTACGTTTTTGTAAAACCTAAGAGTGAAATTCGTAAAAATTCTCGCCTGCGGCGCTGGAATGTCTTGTATTTTTGTAAAATTTTAAATTTAATTAATTGTAATTTTAGACTGGTTTAAAATTAAAATAGACCATCGAATTTGTAAAAATCTGCGGTGCTTGGGCTTTTTTACGTTATTTCTTAATTTAAGAATATAAAAGTTAAGTTTTTGGATTTTACCCCCCTCCCCCCTCCAGGACCACTTCCTGGATCCGCCACTGTGTTCACATTTCCCGGTTAGCACACCAACTTTCCAGGAAGGTTATATTCCATAATTTCAGGAACATTGCATATAGATCCCGTTACGTTCCTGCAAGCTATTTGGAAGGTTTAAATGTCCGCTGTGTGTTACGTTCCAGGAAGACAACAATGTCCCAAGTCCCAGGAATGTTTCAGAAAACAGATCAGAAATGATGGCGCGTAACTTAAATGATGCCACCGTTTTAAGTTAAAATTTTTAAATATACCTAACCAAAATCTTACAATATTATCTTTTTTGTCTTTTTTCGTACAAATGTGATGTACATCACATTTGCGAGATTTACAACATTTTTAATCATTTTACATTTTTTAAATTAAACTCCGACATTTGTACTTAAAATTACTTCTTGATCCAAGGCAACTTGATTAAACGTTGCAGTGCAGCCTTACAGCTATTTTCCAGAAAGGCAACCGGCTGAGAAAAATAACTTCCTATGAACGTTGTATGAAAGTTAAAAAAAAAACTTTATAAAGTTGGTAAAAAGGATGAACTAATGAACCTATGAAAGTGCATAGAACCGTAAATGCCCTACCTACAAAACGTTAGTAAATAACGTTATTTTCTGACGTCTTTTAGACGTTAAATGTAAGTTCCATTTAACGTCTAAGAGACGTCAGAAAATAACGTTCATTCATGTATCGATCACACACACATTTTTGCTTTATCTTGAAAACGCGAAGAGATATAAAAAAAAATAACGAAAAAAACGATCCCCCTAGACATACACCCTCACATAATTCAATTTTCTACAACTTGAGGACACCGGAAGTGAGGAAACCGAAAGTGGGGATGTTTCCAGTGGGAATGTTTTCCAATATGACTGGAGTAACTAGTTCCTCTAGGCTAAAGCCTCCAGATATCTATGGATCACCATACCAATCCGATAATGTTTGTTTGTTTGTTTGTTTGTTTGGACTTTTTATGTATCGAATTAGCCGACTAGTAAGTTACTAGTAGTATATTCTTATAAGGACCGGATATAGGCATTTTCGTTGGGGGTCTGACTGGCAAAAATGCCGAAGAAGAATTAAAAAATACCGAATAAGAAAATATTGATGACTAAAAAACTTGGCGCCCCTACAATTAAGAATTGGCGCTCCCAAAAATACCCTTCAGAAAAAAGCTTTGTCCCTGACGGTTTCTACCAGACTTGGCGCCCCTACAATTAATACCCCTCACGGGAAGTTTTGATGACTGGAAAAACTCTTTTGGAGGTGTCCTACCCCCCCCCCCCCCTAATACTCCCCTTATGTCCGGCCCTGCTTATAAAGACAGCTGTTTTTTAATACTATTATCATCATCAGTAGTTTGTTTGGATCTTTAAGAGACAGGTTCAGTGCCTATGGCTCATTTGTTTAAAATAGAATTAGTTTGAATGAATTGGCGATGGGGGCGTGGAAAGGGGGATGAGGAGGGATGTAATGGGGAGGGGAGGGAGAGTGAAACTAGCTCACTGATGCTGGGAATACATCTGTTCTAAATTGGTGGGTTCTTTTAATACTAGTATTCCAAGAACGACTTTATTTATTTAAAAAGTTTCGTTAGTGGTAGGAAATAACATGTGGCGCCACCTATAGCATAACGCTGTCAAGTGCACTGAAATTCAAAAAAATTACACAAGCGTGTACTAAATAACATCTATAAAAAGTCACATAATAACGTTAGAAATGTAACTTTATATAAACGTTTATATAAATTCTATAGTAAGTTAAATAATAACGTCAGAATGAACTTTGAATGAAAGTTATAGAAACATCTATAAAAAGTCACATAATTACGTCAGAAATGTAACTTTATTTAGACGTTTATATATCTTCCTTGCAAAGTTAATCTTTAACGTTTTTATGAAACTTTTTATGGAAGCTTAAATAACTTTCATAGCAAGTTACACAATAACTTCATAAAGTAACTTTATATGGAAGTTAAAAAAACTTCAACAAAGTTATTGTCAAACGTTAAGTATTAACCTTTTATGGAATCTTCCTGTAAGGTAACAAATGTAATGTTTTAATTTGCCAATGCTTGTGGTTTTAGAAAGGTAACTTGTGGAATGTGGCAATGTTCCTGGAAGGTAACTGGAACCTTCGGTGCTGACGGGCTTCGCTTTTTGGGATTATATCGCATACGATCACGTGACAAATAAATAAATATTGTTTTTAGGCATTGTTGAAGGCAAAATGGATGAAGTTTTGGGCTGTTTCTCCGTCCCATTGGACGGTAGATTCACCTCGATTAGAACTTCAGAATCGAATCTGGGCAACTGGGTTTGTGACGTGGTATTGGCGGCCACAGGAGCCGACTTGGTAATATTAAATTCAGGTACATTCCGTTCGGATCAAGTCCATCCAGCCGGTGATTTCATCATGAGAGATCTCACCAACGTCATTCCTATGAGAGATCCATTAGTGGTTTTAAAAGTTAACGGTAAAACTATATTGGAAACATTAGAAAATGGTGTATTTATGTATCCAAAACTAGAGGGAAGATTTCCGCAAGTTGCGGGCGTTAGTTTTGCGTTTGATCCTAGTAAGCCAGCTGGTAGTAGAGTGGATCCAATGTTTGTGAGGATTGGAGACGAATATTTGAATTTGGAGCAAAATTACAGATTGGCAACGAAAAATTATATGCATTCGGGATGCGATGGATACAATATGTTGAAGAACGCAGAAATTCTGGTATTTTATATATTTTGTATTTTTTTGTCGTAATGTTAACGTTTTTCTTTTTATAGGTTGATGAGGACGAGACTCCAGAATTAGGTCTGGCTATAACCAATCATTTTCAAGCTATAAACATGAGACTAGGGAAAACTAAAAAACATTCCAAACATAGACAATCTTTAGTAACTTTATCTAGACGGTACGTAATTAACTATACACACCGCAGTCTTTTGGCGAAAAATAAAGGGGATGTTTCCAAATCACAAAACCTAAAACACCAGCAGAACAAACCCTTTAAAATTGTACTAAAAATAAGTTTTTAATTAATAACTCTGGTACCCTATAAACTAGAGCGACGAGGTTTTGCATGTATACTAGTATTATTAAGGGCAATTAGTTTATGTTAATTTTTATCTATCCAGAGGCGTGCCTAGACGGACAAAATGTGTGTGAGGCTTGACAAAATTTTGCCCCAAACTTTTATGTGTATTTTATCTGAATTTTTTTGTAAAAAATAATTCCTTGACATCAAAATGTTACATAGTTTAACACTGTATCGGCAACCGTTTAAAAAAAATGCGATTAAAGAGGAAGTAACATTTTGTGCCACCAAAAATTTTACTTTTTAAAAGGCTATTACTCTGTTAATATTAAATCTAAGTGTTTCGGTGAAGAATACTTTCTTGCTTAGTTTTAAATGAAGAATGGCCCTGCAGCATTAAAATTTTATTGGTGCTTCTTTTTTGTTCCCCATTCAATAAGTCCATCTTCGAAGGGTCATAGGTCCTTTGGGGCTTATTTCCGGACATATGTTCGTTTGTTGTTTTTTCTGGACTGGACTGCAAACACTATATGATTACTTTTAACTTATTTGGCATTTTACCAAAATATGTATTTTAAATTTCAGGCATAGTTTAGTAAAAATGTTAGAGGGTAATGAGCTAGATGGTCCTCCTCCATTGCGGAGAGCCAGCACGATAGACCATTCCTCGAGTCCGCCCTTACACCATACGTCGCGACTGACTCGCAGAGCTTCTTTAGACGACTTGGAACAGGAATCATGTCAATTAACTCCAAAGATAGATCATCGAATTACTATTATTACAAATGAAGAGGTAAGATTAAAATACACAAGGTTAAGTATACTTATAATAATATATTTTATAATAATTAAATAGTTAAGCTAATCATACAGCCTCAAATAATTATTTGAGGCGTGTAGGATCAGAAGGTCCAAATTTTTCAATAATTAGATTTTTATACCATGAAATCTACGTTCTAAGGACTGTCAAATAAGTTTTAAAAGTGTTGTTTTTTAACAATAAAAATCGAATTTGATTGTATTTAAACGCTTTGACGTTTTTATTAGTCAAAACCAGATGACATATTATGGTCTGTTTTTTTCAAGCAAGATAGTAAATATTAAAATCGCACAGTAAATATTTTTACAATAGGTTTGAATAGTATATGTTAGTGTATAGAATACAGTTATGTTTTATAAAATAAACTACGCAGTATATTCGCAGATCCAATATACGAATCTGTTCTGAAAATATTCACTGTGCGATTTTTAATTTACTATCTTGCTTGAAAAAACAGACCATAATAATGAAATTAAATAGGGTATACTATACGGTAGTTTCGAATTTCCTAAAATGAATATTTTCAACAGATTCGAATATTGGATGTGCGAATATACTGAGTAGTTTATTTTGTAAAACGTAGCTATATTCTATACACAAACATATACTATTCAAACCGGTTGTAAAAATATTTACTGTGCGATTTTTAATTTACTACCTTGCTTGAAAAAACAGACCATAAAAAAGTTACTATAGTTACATAGGTTTAGTTTAGTTTTGTAAATAGATCTTCTGGTGGAAAACGGCATTTTGCGTAAACTTAAAGTATCGTATAATTATGTCTTGAAAAAATAGGTAATATTTTTTTTGCACGATCGGGTAATTTGACGTGTTTACTAGCCTAATTATGATAGCAGTAGGTTATGTTTACAAATTGCTGATCGGTAAGTAAATTACTTGCC